>JAUELO010000179.1:41964958-41980879 GCA_032357855.1 Amphibolips quercusostensackenii | reverse complement strand
AGTCTGATGGAGCAAAACGGACTCCGGATTTGAATTCAGGGCATCAAAAAACATAAGAAAAGTTGGTCTGGTTGAAAGTACTGATCACTTTTTTTTTGTGTGCCGGTGAAATTAAACTCTTTTTTGGTTTGAATATCAACTATTGCATTCAATTTCAAAAATTTATTTTATAGTTGAAAATTTAAATATTTGGTTGGAAATATACGTATTTGTTTAAGAATTTTTTTTCTTTTTTTGCTAGAAACTCAATCTTAATTAGTTAAATAATTGACTATTCGGTAAAAATGAACTTTGTTTTTAAAAGTTAAAGTTTTTATTTCAAAACAGTCTTTTTAATTTGAAAACTTGACTTTTTATTTGAAAACTTAACTATTTGGTGAAAAATTTACGTATTTGATTAAAAATTCTTTTTTTTGTGCTAAAAATTTAATCGTTTTTGGTTGAAACTTCAACTATTTGTTAACACTCTATATTTTTTAGTTGAATCAAACTGTTTTCAATCCAGAATGAAAATCAATTTTGATATGAATACCAACTATTATATTTTACTTTGAAAATTCATATTTTTTGTTGAAAATTCAAATACTTGGTTGAAAATAGAACCAATTAAATAACAGTTCTTTTTTTTTGGCTGAAGATTTATGATTTTAAATGAAAATTTATGTTTTTGGTAAAAATTTTTTTTTTTTTTTTTAAATCCGTTTTCCTAAGTAAAATTTTTAATTTTTTGTTGAAAATTCAACTGTTTTTTTAGAAAATTTTTTTTTTTCGTTGAAGCAATAATTTTGTTAAATTTTTTACGGTTTTTCATTGAAAAATCTTTTTTGTTTAAAAAATTTATCTTTTCTAGCTAAATGAAACTATTTTTGATTACAAATAAAAATATGTTTTGATTTAAATATCAACTAATTCATTTAATTTAAAAAAATTAATTTTATGGTTAGAAATTTACGTATTTATTAAAAAATTATTTTCCTTTTTGCTAGAAACTTGATCTTAATTAGATAAAAAATAGACTATTCAGTAAAAATAAACTTTTTTTTTGAAAATCAATGTTTTTAGTTCAAAATCAGTCTTTTTTATTTGAAAACTCGATTCTTTTGTAAGATATGTTATGTTTCTTAAATCTTTGTTGGTTAGAATCATCTGCTTTTGATTCAAAATCCTTTTTTTTCAATATCGACTTTTATATTTATCGTTAACAATTAAATTTTTAGTTGAAAACTTAACTATTTGGTGGAAAATTTACGTACTTGATTAAAAATTCTTTTTCTTTTGTGCTAGAAATTTAATCGTTTTTGGTTGAGATATTCATTATTTGTTAAAACTTCATATTTTTTTGTTAAGTTTAATGGTTTTTGATTTTAAATTAAAATAAATTTTTATATAAATATTATTTGTTACATTTTACGTTAAGAATTCATATTTTTCGTTGAAAATTTAACTACTTGGTTAAAAATAGAACCAATATATTCGAAGTTAATTTTTTTGGTTGAAGATTCCTGACTTTAGATGAAAATTTATCTTTTTAGTTGAAAATAATGTACTTCTTTTTCGTAGGAAATTCATTGCTTTAACTAAAAATTTGAATTTTGTTGTTAAAAATTCAACCGTTCTTTTAGGAAATTCACACTTTTGGTTGCAGTATCAACAATTTTGTTGGCATTTTATTTCATTTTCTTGTTGAGAAATCTTTGTTGGTTGAAAATTCACCTTTTTTGTTAAATTAAACTGTTTCTAATTTTAAATTTTTATCTAATTTGGTTTAAATATCAACTATTATATTTTACGCTAAAAATTTATTTTTTGGTTGAAAATTTAAATATTTGGTGAAAAATTCACGTATTTCAATGAATTTTCCTTTTTCTTTTTGCTAGAAATTAAATCTTATTTAGTTGAAAATTTGAATGTTTGATATAAATGAAATTTATTGTTGAAGATTAATATTTTAAGATAAAAATTTAACTTTTCTTTTAGAAAATTTGTCTTTTTGGTTTGTAAATGCGACTCTTTTAGTATTAATTTTATGGTTTTCGATTAAAAATTCAACTATTTAGTAAAAAATTCATCTTTTAGTTAGAAAACTTAACTATTTTGTTTAAACCTAATTTTTTAAACTAAAATTTAATTTGTTAAACTAAAAGTTTAATTAATCCCTGCTTTGATCATCAAGTTCCCTAGGAATTAGAAAATTTTATAGTAAGCGTGCTGCGGACAGGGAATTCATTATTAGAAGCATTTTATTATTTATATCTTATAAATTATAAAATAAAAATTTTTTATTAAAAAATTGATGCTTTTAATAGAAATTTCATTTACTTTTTCGTTTGTATGAAATCCACGTACAAAATATACGTCAGTGTATTGTTAGCTTTCTACTAGTCGCGAGTGAGGAAGGATCGACTCCGCGGTGGCAACCTACGGGATTATGTCGCTAGGGCCGCAAAATTAATTACCGCATTAATTAACATTCTACGCCACAAAGTCGTCGGAGCTGCTACTGAGAGCTCTTTGTATCCCCTTGCACCTCGATTATCGTGTGAGTCTACATCTAGGCGGTCGGTCTTGAATTTTGTAAAGACTACCTGAATAATATTAATTACCTATTTTCCAAAAAAAATTGTTCCTCGTCACTGTCACTGAAATTTTCGCAGTCAAACTTTCCGATTTTTTTAACATGTATTTTCGGATAGTAATTCACTAGCTTAGCTTCTACTTTTTAATTCATTTGAAATAAATTAAAAAATCTTCACAAGCAACTTTTTCTATAATTTTTTGAGAACACAGAGGTAAGATAAAATACTTAGTTTATCGAAAAGATCTTTGAGAAATAAAAATAGTTATGAGGATCTAAAAGAATAAATGTTTTGAGATAAAGAAATAAAATTTAGTTTGAATAAACTTTCAGATTTTTCTTTACCACCAATTTAATTCTAAATTTTTCCAGGAATCTTAAGAAAATTTTGTTGTTCTCTTGGAACCTTTAAAAATTCTTAAAAAGCTTCTAATTTTTTCGAAATAAAAAAAAACTATGTTTGGTTTTAATTGAGCAGTATTTAAATTGAAATTATTTTAAAGTCTTTTAAATACTAAACTACTTTTACATAATTCCAATACTTCTCAAAGTTATAAATATTGTTTATAATAATTCAAATATTTCCTTCAATATAAAGGAAATTCTGCAAAATTAAAAATATTACCTTAAAATATTCCAGATTCTTTCTTGAAAATTCAGGCAGTCACTTAAAATATGTTAAAATCTTTTTTAATTGTCATTTGAAATTTTATTTTCATGATAAAAAATCATTGAAATTTTTTTTTACGAAAAAAGTTAAAAATATTAACAAATTTTAAATTGGGTTTCCGTTTCAGTACCGATGGCGATTGTTGTAAAATTTTCTAGTGCTGAAAGTTTTAAATTATTTTTTTATCTTTTTAAAGCTTCCAAATATTTTTCAAACTCACTAGAGTATTTTATTAAATTTTTTAATCTTGCAAAATTGAAATATTTTTTACTTATCTCTTAAAAGTCACTAAAAAAAAAAAATTTTTAATTTTCCCAGAAATTTTGAGAATATATTTATTTTTTTGAAGCGTTTCAATATTTGCTAAAAGCTTGTTCTTCAAAATCTTTAAAAAATCTACACTTAAAGAAAATTTTATAATCTTTACAAATTTCAAATTATTTCAAATTTTTCTAGGAATTATAAAAACATTTTTTTATTCTCTAGAAGCTTTTCAAAATTCTTAAAATGCTCATAAATTTTTTGTTCAAAATCTTTAAATATCTGCATTTTGTTACATTTTTATCCTACTCAAGTTTAAAATTAGTTTTGAATCTTTCAAAAACTTCTAAAATCTCCTAAGCTCACTTGGATTTTTTTTTCAAATTTTGGAATCTTGCAGAATCGCATACATTTGTTTTAAATCTTTTACAACTTTTTCAAAATTTTAGGAAATAATCTGAAATTTTTTAAAGTATTTCAATTTTTTAAAATATAAAATTATTAAATTTTTTTTTTTTTTTAAGAAGATTTTTTTTATTCTCTAGAAGCCCTTTGAAATTATTAAAATGCATAGACATTTTTGGTTCTAAATTTAAAAAAATCTGTATTCCTTCGAATTTTTGTTTTCTCTTCAAGCTTAAGATTATTTTCAAAACTTTCAAAAACTTCTAAAATCTCTTAAACTCACTCAAATTGTTTAAAATTTTAGTATCTTGCAAAATTGCATACATTTTTGTCAAATCTTCTACACCTTTTCTTCAAAATCCAAGAAAATAATTTTAAATGTTTCAAAATATTTGTATTTCTATGATAAAATATTAATTTAAATTTTCCTAAAAATCATAGGAACATTGTTTCATTTTCTAGAAGCCTTTTGAAATTCTTAAAATGTATATGAATTTTTTTTTCTAAATCTGAAAAAAATCTGTATTTTGTTAAAAAATTTTTTTTTACACTTCAAGTTTAAGATTATTTTCGAATCTTTTGAAAACTTTTAAAATCTCTTGAACACACTCGGATTTTTTAAAATTTTAGAATATTGCAAAATTGCATTTTGCTTTAAATCTTCTACACCTTTTTTTTCGAAATTTCAGAAAATAATTTAAAATAATTTGAAGTATTTAAATTTTTTTAAAATAAAAAATTATTAAAATTTTTCTAAGAATCATAGAAACATTTTTTTATTCTCTAGAAGCCTTTTGAATTTCTTAACATGCTTATCAATTTTTTGTTCTAAACCTTTCAAAATGTCCATTTTGGTTAATTTTTTTTCCTCTTCAAGTTTAACATTATTTTCAAATCTTTTAAAAACTTCTAAAGTCTCTTAAGCTCACTCGGATTTTTTAAAATTTTGGAATCTTGCAAAATTGCATAAATTTGTATGTTTTGAAATATTTTAAGATGTTTAAATTTTTCAGTGGAAAAAATTATTTTAAATTTTCCTAGGAATCATAGGAACATTTTTTTTATTCTCGAGAAGCCTTTCAAAATTCTTAAAATGCTTGTAATTTTTTTGTTCTTAATCTTAAAAAATCTGCATCCCGTTAAAATTTTTGTTTCTCTTCAAGTTTAAGATTATTTTCGAATCTTTTAAAAACTTCTAAAATCTCTTGAGCGCACTCGAATTTTTTTAAATTGTGGAATATTGCGAAATTGCATAAATTTGTTTAAAATCTTCTACCTCTTTTTTCGAAATCTAAGAAAAGAATTTGAAATGTTTTAAAATATTTGGATTTTTCAAAATAAGAAATTAATTTAAATTTTCCTATAAATCATAGGAACATTTTTTCATTCTCTAAAAGCCTTTCGAAATTCTTAAAATGTATATACATTTTTTGTTTTAAGTCTTCAAAAATTTGTATTTTATAAAAAAAATTATTTCTCTTCAAGTTTGAGATTATTATTGAATCTTTTAAAAACTTCTAAAATCTCTTGAACTCACTCGGATTAAAAAAAATTTTAGAATATTGCAAAATTGCATTTTGCTTTAAATCTTTTACACTTTTTTTCGGAATTTTAGAAAATAATTTGAAATGTTTTCAAGTATTTGAATTTTTCAAAATAAAAAATTATAAAAGAATTTTCTGGAAATCATAGGAACATTTATTCATACTCTAGAAGCCTTTTAAAATTTTTAAAATGGTTGTAAATTTTTTGTTCTAAACCTTTCAAAATCTGCATTTTATTAAACTTTTATTTCTCTTCGAGTTTGAAATTAGCTTCGAATTTTGTAAAAAGTTCTAAAATCTCTTAAACTCACTTGAATTTTTTTAATTTTGGAATCTTGCAGAATTGCATTAATTTGCTTTAAATCTTCTACACTATTTTTCTAAATTTCAAAAAATTATTTTAAACAATTTGAAATATTCTAGCTTTTAAAAATAAAAAATTATTTTAAATATTTGTAGAAATGATAAAAACATTTTTTTTATTCTCTAGAAGCCTTTCAAAATTCTTAAAGAGCTTGAAATTTTTTTGTTCTAAGTCTTTAAAAATTCACATTTCGTTAAATTTCTCTTCTATTCAAGTTTTAAATCATTTTCGATTCTTTTAAAAGCTTCTAAAATCTATTAAACTCACTTGGATTTTTAAAAATTTTGGATTCTTGCAAAATTGCATAAATTTGAATAAAATCTCCTGCACCTGTTTCCAAAATTTTAGAAAATAATTTAAAATGTTTTAAAATATTTAAATTTTTTGAATAAAAAATTATTTTAAATTTTCCTGGGAATCATAAGAACATTTTTCTATTTTCTAGAAGCCTTTCAAAATTTATTAAGATGCTCATAAATTTTTTGTTTTAAATCTTTGAAAATCTGTATTTTTTTAAATTTTTTGTCTGTTCAAGTTTAAAGTTATTTTTGAATCTTTTAAAAACTTTTACAATCTTTTTAAGTTCACTTAGATTAAAAAAAAATTTTAATCTTGCAAAGTTGCATAAATTTGCTTTAAATCTTCTACACTCTTTTCAAAATGTTTGTAAAAAAAATTTTTAATGTTTTTAAATATTTGAAATTTTACTTAAACTTAATTTTTTTAAATATAAATGAATTGAAATCTTTCTAGGAATATTAAGAAAATTTTTCTGACTCTCTTGAAACGCTTCAAAATACTTAAAACGCTTATTTTTATTCGAAATCTTAAAAAGTTTACATTTTCAAATATTTTTTGTATGAGAATAAAGAGGACACTTATTTTACCCTCTGACCATAACATATTATTTTTATTTTTTACAATCATGGGCAGATTACCGTCGAATTCTCAAAAAATGACAGACATTTTTTTTCAAAATGCTGTATTTTCTGAATGAACTTCTATATTTAGGATTTTATGTTTTCATTTAACGTGTGAGTTCTTGCAACTGTTTTTCTAAAATTCTTGAATGTAGATTTTCTCAAAAATGATAGTTGATTTTTTTAACATATGGTAATATTTCCCACATATCTCTTGAGTTTTTTTTCGGGTAAACTACTGCTTTACATTAAAAAAAAAAAAATATTTCCGAAAAATTGAATTTTCGCGTTTTATAGATAAAAATATAAAATAAAAATACTACATTTTAAAAAAATGTAATTTTTTGTGAATTCGCAGGAAATCTTCCGATAATTCTAAAAAATAAAAGAATAAATTTAGTAGTTAACCTGTAACATACGTCGCTTTCTATTTTTACTCTAGAATAAAATATTCAAATAGAAATTTTACTCAGAGAGGAGTGAGGAGAAGTGATGAAAGGGGGAGTGAGCGAATACAAGGGATGAGAAGTTTAGGAAGTAAAGGGACATGATTGGTGGGGGAGTAGAAGAAATGTTGAATGGGAGAGTAAGGGGAAATGAGAAGAAAAAAATTAGGAAGAAATATAGGAGGGTTGGTAGGGGGAGTAAGGGGAAATAAGGGTAGGGAAAGAGGGGGGATTAGAGGGGAGTATACAAAGTAGTGGGAGTGAAACTGGGGCTGGTCAGAGGAGTGAAAATGAAGGGTGGGGAATTAAAAGGAAATATGTTGTGGGGAAGATGCGGAAGGGAATCGTTGCCTTGAGAAGTGAGAAGAGAGGGAAGCAGATGAGGCAAAAGTTCGGAAGGAAGAGGGAAAGCGAAGGTTAAAGTGCGAGGAGGGGAATTAGTAAAATGAAGGGGTAGTAGAGGATGCAAAGTATTAAAAGGGAGGCTTAAGCGACTTAATTAACATCTTAATAGGCTACGAAATCTTTTTTTGTAGGTGCATGGTGCCTACTTTGACTAATTTCTTATTTAATATATTCAGAAGTTTTAGCAGTTCTCGTATAAGAAAATAACTTTGAATTCTGATAATGGAATAACTTCATTTAATAAATTCACTAATTTCTTAAATCACACTTTGAAATAAGTGAAAATGTCTGAAATTGACGTCAAATGATGTATAAGATGTGATGAAAAGAGAGGTTAATGCGAGCAGGTTTATCGATCTGCATACCTTCAATGGAAGGAAGAATTGCTACAAACTCTTGAATCATCTTCGGGTATTGTGTGTATTTCAAAACGGCGGATAATCGTGAAAAGACTCGTGAAAGGGTTCGCGATCGGGAATAGCAAGAGAGGTTTTAATGGTTTGAAATTCAAGCCATTCTTAGATATAGGTGAAATTTTATACGCTTCAGCAGTTCCGTAATTCGCGCCATTCTCTTCCTGCTTCCCCCTTCCTCTTTCCCTTTTCTCTCTTTCTCTCGTATTCTACTTCTCTATCTCCCTCCCCCTCTATCTGTCTGTCGCTCTCACTTTTTCATTGAACCACCCTCGCCTCGATTTCCAACCTGATCCGAACCCCTCGTACTCTGCGCAGCCTAATTTGTCGCTTCTAATCCGCCTATAAACGGTCCTGAACCAATGGTATGGAAATTTTTATGTACCAAAAATAGGGAAGGGTTGCGATCATTTCACTCTCCGTATCTAGTGAAGCGGAATAATAAACTCTGATCTTGAACTCCTCCCTTAAAGAAACTTACACCATCGTCTCCGTTGTACGTTTTCCCATTCCTTTTTTATCCATTCACTTCGGGATGTGTTTTCCAGATCTCCCCTTTGGCTAGAAAGCTATGCGCCAGACAGATTATCTCGCGTGGAATAAAGAAAACTGAATTGAAATGTGTTGTATTGAGTCGGTGAATTCAGGAGAGATGATTGGTCAAATAAAGGGATATAAATCTCTTTCCAAAAGATGTATTATATGAGATTATCATATTTTATATTTCAATTATTTGCATCTAACCGGTATGAAAGTTGTCATACCTAGCCCTATTTGAAAAGATGCGCTGACAAGGCCCTAATTTGAATAAAACACATTAAATTATAATCAGGCAATAACAAGTTCTTTAAATAGGCAAAATCTTTATTTATTTACAAACATACTTTCATTGAGTCTGATAAAAAATAAGTGTATAAAATATAGACATGAATTATATTAATAATTTTGTTTTTGGGGTTTTGTAGATGCTTACCGCAAGTATCATTTTCACTAGGGATACCTTGTTACGCCACACTTCTAACAAAACCTGGTAACTTTTCTTGAATTTTTGTATCATATTTTAATGCTTATCAGAATTATTCAATATGAATCTCCATTATAGTAATTTTAATAAAAAAATAACTATATAAATTATGAAACAGCGCCACAAAACTTAAATCAAAAGTAGTTGTACATAATTTAACATTTATTTATATAAAAATATTATTTATTTATTTCACTAATTCAATTGGAAAAATCGTTTTAATATTGGTTTTTATTTATGTAATGAATTTTGTTTTTTTAAATTTGCGCTCTGCAAAATCAACGCCAACATGATTTAAACAAAATTCAGTTTCTTAAACGGCGTTGTACAAATGTGAAGAAATAAGGGAACGCCTAAACGAAGTAAGAATAATTGCGCATTTCGGCGAGATTTTGGTTATTTTATTAGCTTATGTAAGAGAATATCATTCTTAAAGACAGAAACTACATGAGTTGAGTGTCTTATGAAAAGAATAAAAAGAATAAGTATATTTTTTATTAAAAAGTGATAAATAATTTCAAAACCTCACTTGGCCCACAGCAAGATCTATGCACGGGGAAGATAAACCTACACCTGACGGAATTTTATTTAGATTTATACTTTCCCAGGAATAGGTCATTACCTAAGTTAATACGCTTAAGTATAAGATGCAATTGTTAGACATTTTCGAAAAAAATCGCTTTAAAAAAACTCATGCGCATTAAATAAACCGCAATTTAAACGTCTTTCGTGTACCGTGCAACTCCTCATCTAACCGGCGCGCCAGTTAGATCAGGGGGTAGCGTTCCCAGTTTGTAACCGAAAAGTCTGGACTCGATTTCTGTTGCAGGATTTTTTTTTGCATTTCAATTTTTTGAATTAAAATTGACTGTTAAATTCATTTAAATCAAACCAAAGTATTATTTTTTAACCATTTTTTTGGTATGAGACAATTGGGTTATTGAGAAAATGGTGTTTTTCGGTCACTTCCGAAGTAAATGTTACAAAGAGAATCAATGCCGCGACGCGATATCCTTAAAAAATTCTGATTCTTGATGCAAGTTTTGTTAAAAACATTGCTTATTACTTTAATTAAAAAACGTGAATGTTACAATTATAATAGAAGATTTCTTTTATTTATATTGTCTTTTTTTATCATTTTATTTTACCATTACTTTATATTTTAATATTTATTTTATTCTCATTGTACTACCCTTATATAATGTGAAAATATTAATAACAAAAATATAAATATTTAGGTAAATAATAAAAAATGTAAAAATTTTCTATTTAAAAAACTTTTTTTAAATTAAAATTGATAAAGGTTAAAAAAACATTTTTCTATATTAAAGAAAATGATTGAAAATAATTATTTTGGCTTTCTTTAAATAAATTTGATAGTAAATTGCAATAAAAAAACTTATATGAAAAAAATTGGAAAAATATGACGGCACCAGGAACCGATCCCGCACTTTCCGGTTATAAACTCGAAAAGCTACAGCCTCACGTGTGCTAAATCGGTAATTTACTTACATTATCCCCTTTAGCCAAGAATTATTATCCGATTCTAAAGTTTTATTTTTCAAACATTCTCAGCATTTAATTCTTAAGAGCGCCACTGAACTTGACTTTTCAATTTCGTTTTGCAGACCTAATTATTTAAAGAAATAGAACGTTAAAATTTGACACTTCACCAATATTATTTTTTTTCTCTAAAGAAAAAATCAGAATACAATCATTATGCTTTAAAATAAAAGCACATATACTTTGCAAAAATAGATATTTAGTTTAAGATTCTACCTAATTGTTATAAGCAAATTATATAAATAATTATTCGGATGTGGTGCTTAACCGAAGAAAAAAACTTTTTTAAAAGTAAAAATTCCTATATCTTCTACAGGAGTGATTTTTAGAATAAAAAATAACCATAAATTAACAATTAATATACTAATAAACATTTTAATAGGCAAACTGGACATGGACTTCAGCGATCTGACTGTTTTGTTTCTCATCAAGACACTTTCAAATAATTCTAAATCATAATGTGTAAATACAGAAAAATTTAAACGTTAATTATTAGTAATGTTAATAATAAATATTCAAAACAAATAATAAATCTAAAATGCTTATTGTTATAATTAAATCATTGAATAAATAGTAAGCTGTATCTATTTTATGCCCGTATAATTGTTTTTTCGTTTTTATTTTGGTAATGCAGACACACTTGAATAAGCAATAGTGCCAAACATGCGAGCAGATCCTTTCCCGCGTGTTGGGAACGCTGCAGTCCCAAAAACCGTTTATCGCATGAAACAAACTCCACGTGAAACTCGGCTTGGGCATGCCATTCTCCCGCGTAATGGGAGTATTGCTGTACCAACACCATTGAGGCTACTGCTGTTCCAACGTGGGCACACAGCGCGCCCAACAAGAGGGAGGACCCGCACCAAGCTACGGGCGGGCAGCGCGAGCTGCATTTGGTGTTTCAGCTCTATCACGTGGGTAAGCAGCTCGCCTAAAATCTTTGCAGTGTATTATTAAAAGCAACTTATACTAGTGAATATAATTAACATTCAGTGATAACATATTGGGGTCGCGGAAACAGAATTGGGCAATATTTCACAATTTTAAATTATTAATGGCAAATAATGTTAGAATTTAACATTTTTTCTCAACTGCTAACTAATTCTGTTTCCGCGCCCACAGAATGTTTTTTAAAAATTGTTGATAATAAGCACTAGTGTGAGTTACTATTAATAATATGTAGTGCTTCAAAGGTGCACAAGGAAAATTAAAAAAGAAAATACTTTTTATTGAGGCATAGAAGCTGTATCTTACTATTTACTCAATAATTTGTTAATCAAAATAACAATTAAAATTTTGTAACATATTTTCTTGGTGTACTAATACCACACTGAGTTACCTGCAACATAATTCAGTAAAAAAATATTTCTTTTTGTTAAAAATACTTAATTTAATATTTTTTATAATATTTTTAGTAGAAACAAACATGTCAAGATAGTGGCACACTTTTTTGGTATAACGTTGTACCACTGAGCTACCTACAACATGATTTAGTGTAAAAAAGAATTGGTTTTATTAAAAAATATTGAAATCAATATTTGTTTATAATATTTTCTTGAAAATAAAAATTGCGAATGTTAAGCATGCTTTCTTAGTCCATTTTCGCTGACAATGAATGTAAGAAACATGTTTTTTTCGTCGAAACATAATATTTAAAAAAATGACGAAACATATTAATTTGTACCTTAAGTTGCCAGAAAATGCGCTTATTTTTTCTGATGCTCTTTTGAATGAGCTAAAGAAACAAGCGCATATTTTTAGGTTGCAACAATTTTTTTCTTCTTTTCGGATCCTATGTAAATGTATTTCTTTGAAACTAAAATGTGTACGTGTATCCTTAGTTTAATGAAAAGATCATCAAAAAATAAAAAAACCAAAAAACATTTTTCTGGAACATTAGGATATTAACTTCCATAAACTTTACGCAAATATAATAAAAAACAATATTTTTCTATACAGAATGCATTTAAGATATAAAATAAAAAAATTTTCTATCGATTTGCCCAATAGTTGAAAGTTTTTCGCACATTTTTTTTTAATTCGCTTATAACGCAAAAAAAATTTCATACTGTTATCACTAATGAATCTAATCATTTTGAGTTTCTTTTGACCCACTCTAGTGTATGTTCTCTAGGGTAGTCCAAAAATTCAATTTTTGGTGATTGGTCTATTCCAATTTGTTCGTTTTCTGAAAAAAATACCTTTATTTTTCAAATCAGTCAAAATAACCCATGCCCCTGGTCTTAAAATATAATATCGGGTTTCAAATTGGAAAAGCTCGGTTTTCCAAAAATTCGAAAAAGAAGTACTTGTTAATAATTTTTTATTGATTGAAGTTTGTTCACCTTTTAGGAAATGTTCAAGGAATAATTTTACCTGATAAATGATATTGTTGATGAATTTTAAGTACATTTCTTGATTAACATATTTTGTAATCATTAAAATTTTTTTTTTGTTTAAACATATTTTTGTCTTGTTACTCGTACACCGTTTTTTCTGGCGTTAATGACGCAATTTACGAATTTCAAAAGTAATATTTTTTGTTAGGGATATTCGGTGAATGTGTGAACATTTTTCATTCGTTTAAACCATTTTTTCAACATTTGCAAACAGTTATTGCTTTCTGAAATTAATGTGA
Organism: Amphibolips quercusostensackenii; assembly: GCA_032357855.1. Classification (NCBI taxonomy): domain Eukaryota; kingdom Metazoa; phylum Arthropoda; class Insecta; order Hymenoptera; family Cynipidae; genus Amphibolips; species Amphibolips quercusostensackenii. The sequence goes on along the minus strand of JAUELO010000179.1, from coordinate 41,967,651 downwards.
CAAGTATTAGTGACATTTTTTGTAAAAAAAATTATAACAAAGTATCTTTAAAAAGAAATATCATTCTTAAAATTTATCAACTGTTTCATTTATTTCAAAAAATAATAACTCTTCACGATTTTGTACTTTTTGGACATTTGCCGGGCATAATACAAGGGGATGGGGGAAAGGAGTTTAATTTAAATTTATAGTCCGGTTGTAAAAAGGGAATTTCTTTTCACGGAAAACAAACAAAGCCACCATAATGTTCCCCTTGTGAAAGAAAATAAGATTAACAAAGTAAGGATTTGGTTTAATTTTTAAGTACATGACTTTCAAGAAAATCTTTATCTGGCTCGGGTTTACATCGCCCATAATCGCAATTTAATTTTTTATTTGAAAAGCTCTCTCGATTTCATAATACGGCGTGCCTTCGCTTTTACAACCAACTGGCGTTAATGCAATTTGTCATCGTGACGTATTTTCTATGGGCACCCTAATTGCCTTACTGCCGTGGTGTACTAGTAAGCGATTAACGGGTGAAGCAGTTGATGAACTTTTATAGATCAGAAAATCTCGAGATGAGTTTGCTATTTAGCAGAATCGATGAATTTAGAAACACGATGTAATTATCATATTAGTAAAACAGCGGTTGGGTGAAGATTCATATAAAATTTTACATTTTAATAGAAGTGTCCTAAAAAAATTTGCCTACGTTTAATTGCAGTACTGAAAATAACAATATATCATAAAAAACTAAGGTTTGAAATTTCGCCTTCTTTAAAACCATCTTGACACTTAGATTTTTGACTCCTATTAGCATATTTTGAACTATCAAACTTTTTGTAATAAAAATATCAATATTTAAGAGGCTTATCAATTTGAAAATAATAATTCAAGAATCATCCCTTATAACATAAAAACATATAACTGCAAATTATTCAGTATTAAATTCAAAAACACATTTTCATGGGAATTATTTACGTGGGTAGGAATTCTATAAACTTTTATAAAACCTCCCGAAGCAGAAAGTACTATGATTTTCTGCACAAATCGTAGGTTTGAATTTAAAATATGAAACACATTAATGGCTAATTTTGTAGTAAAGATATCTACAACATTTTCTTTGGAATTAATAAAAAATTTCATGGCTTTAGGACATTTTCTCTTAAGGAAAAATAATTTAAATTCTGTTCTTTAGAGAGGGTAGTATTTTCCTTACAAAAATATTATAAAATGCAACTAATTTCAGATACAAAAATTCAAAATAAGAAATAGTAAATTGCCAAATTTTTTTTCCGAGAATACTGAATTCCTGAATTTTCATATTCCAAAGAATAGTTGATTCCCAAATTTTCAAATTCTCGAATATGCAAATTCACGAAAATAGTAAATTGCAAAAACTTTAAATTCCCCAAAAATAGGAGATTCCCGAAAAAGAAAAAAACAAGGAAAATATATTTAATAGCTTTTTTCCTGTTAGAATAATTTTTTTTCGTATGGAGTGTTGATTCTTAAGCGTACAATTTATTTAATTTTTGGACATTTAAAAATGTGGCTATTGCCTATTTCCGTGAATTTAAAAATTTGAGACTTTTTAAAATTTAGGTATAAAACTATTGGAATTAACAATATCCGTAATTTTATTTTATTTGGGGAATTTTTAATTTCGGTAACTTTTATTTTTTGAAAACTGTTTGTTTTGATAAGAATTTCTTTAAGGCTTTTCCACATTTAAGACTTTATAAATTTGACAAAATTGAGAAAAACCAATACGAGGTGGAGAGAAAAACCTTGAAAGTCATATTATTGATAATTAATGCACAAGTGGAAAAAGCATTATTACTCCAAATTAAACCTGGAACATTGATTTTAAAGATATCAATGCCATCACATAATAAAATTTTTAGCCATTTGTCCTATATTTTTTAATTTTTGCAAACTTTAACATTTTTTCAGAAGTAAATAAAGTTAATATTCACATTTTAAATCTTTCTGATCAGTTGTCGATGAACATTGTGCATTAATTCACAAAAAAATAATTGAAAACTGTGATTTAAAAATATTATTTCATTGATTTAATGATCATTTTTCAATATTCTAAAAAAATTATACGAGCTTTAAACTTTGTCGTAACTAAAATGCAACTATGCTATCTGACATGGAGGGGGGGGGGGGGGGTCAAAACCATTTCCTAAATAAAAAATTTTGTTTAAAATTTGTCTTTTTGGTTTGAAAATATAACAAATTTATTGAAGCTTTTTTTTCTTGACTACAAAATTTTTTTTAATTAAAAATTTAATTATTTTGTTGAACATTTATCTTCAGAAATTTCATTTTTTTTTGGTTAAAAATGCAACTGTTTGGTTAAAAATCAATCTGCATCGATTAGAAATGAGCCTTTTGTTGTAAATTCAACTGTTTTTAAGAAAATCTGAATTTCTAGCTTGTTAATTCATCAAATTGGTAAAAAATTTAAGTACTTGGTGGAATGTTAAACTACTTTGTTGAAAATTCATTTCTTTGGTTGAAAATTCAACTATTTTGTGGATTTTTTTTTCGTTTTTGGCTAAAAAATTTATCATTTTCAGCAGAAAATTTAAGTATTTTGTTAAAAATTTGTCTATTTTTGGTGGAAAAATTATTACATTTAATTGAAAGTGTAACTACTGCGTTAAAATTTTATTTACTTGGTTGAAAATTGGTCTTTTCTA
>JAUELO010000179.1:41901955-41913119 GCA_032357855.1 Amphibolips quercusostensackenii | reverse complement strand
TTTGATGAAAACCGGCAAAGTCAAATTTCACATAAAACCATTACCTTCTCATTACAATGAGAATGTAAAAATTAAAAATTCCATTTCGCGGTTAAACTATACAAGATATGACAAAAGATTTAGTACAAAAATATGTGAATTCAGAAAAGATATACAAATTAAAAATTTTTTTAAGGATGCATAGTTTTTGTTCTGATCGTGAAAAATGACAGTAACAATGAAAAAAATTATATTTTTGGAGAAACGACACAAGGGTACGAAAAAAAGTGAATCGACAAAAAGTGTGCGTTCAAAAAAGATCCAGAAATTTGTTAGCGATCATTTTTTGTTTGGACGCGTGGTTTTTTTTTAGGTTAAGGATTAAACTATCTTCTTGGAAATTCGTCTCTTATGGTCGAATTCAGCTGTTTTTAGATGAATATAAAATTTCTTTTGATTGAAATATCAACTATTATATTTTATTCGAGAATTTATTTTTTTTGATTGAAACTTCAAACACTTAGTAGAAAGTGAAACTACTTTGTTGATAATACATATTTTTATTAGATGATTCATCATATTTTTGAAAATACTGTTTTTTAATATAATTATTATATTTAAATTTTGTTTTATGAAAAATAATTTTTTAAAATGAAAATTTAATTATTCCATGTTTGATTGAAATTTATCTTCTTCAGCTTACACTTTATTTATTTATTTGAAATTCCCCTATTTTGTTAAAAATTAAACTTTTTTGATATGGAATTAATATTTTTGGTGGAAAACAAATTTTTAAAATTAAAAACTGAACTATTAGGTTAAAAATTCCTTTAATATTTTCAATATTTGCTTAATTATTTTGAAAATTTTATTAGAATTTAATCTTTTTAAGTAGAAAATTAAATTTCAAAACAAATACAAATTTAGTAATTTGTATATGAAGAACATATAACACGGAACGCAAAGTGTACGATCCATGTATTTCAGAGCGCGAATCGCGATGATCAAATCGCGTTCCGTAAGAAGCTATTTTTTCAAACTTTTCTGTTTCTATGATATGGTATACAGAACCGAGCGAGGGTTTTACCAAGCGAGCATTAGCCCGCGAAGAAAATATGTAGGTGTAATTAAGGCTATAGAGCCTTAAGCAATAAACCAAAAACTACACGTTCTTAAAATGTGATCAGCAACGCATTTGTAGATCTTTTCTCAATACACATTCTTACATTCATTATTGAGCCTTATTGTACAAAGGTTTAAAGTTTAAACTGTTTGAGATTGTTCAATTTCGAATTCTGTGTGGGTGAATATTTTCGGACAAAGAGATAGTAAATTAAATAGATACTGATCGTAAAATGCATTTCCGGGTAGCCTAGTTCGAGTAAAGCTACGCATAAATGAACTAACACCTTCGTCAAGTAGGGTTAATTGAGCATTCAAATAGTAGTAGTCTATTGACTGCAATATAAAAGCCTAAATTTTCAGATAATAAGGACATATGAAACTATTTCAGGTGAAATTCAGTAAATCTATCCATGACCTAAAATACGGGCGATGGACGATTCCGCACTAGGTACCTGCGAACGGTTCCCCTCTACACGGCTTCTCCTCACATAGTCGAACTGCTGCCGTCGATCCTAGTCTGCGGGGGTCCTTTGTACCTAATGAGGTCTAAAATACGGAATATAACTTTCTTTTAATTTAGCACTTCGTAATTTGTGAATATAATATTCGAAATCTGTGAATGATGACGATTCCAACGGTATCTTATTTGACTTGGAAAGTTGAAAATTAAAGAACAAATGTTCAAGTTTATGTGAAATTTTATGAAAAATTTTTCAGCATATGTAATTCAAATCCACTGCAGTAGCTTCGATGTATTGGTGCAGAATTATACTTAACTTGGGATGTACTGGAAGCTTCAATTTGGCCAGATTTTAAAACTTATCAACTAACAAGATAAATTTGGTTTATTTCTTAAACAATCGGATTTCTCAAAACTATCCTTGAATTGAAATGAAAAAATCTACCCGCTTCGGGGGCACATTCTCATGGCGCGCTTCACGCGCGACTTGCAAGTTTGATCGCGCCAAGGGCGTGCGGCTGTTTATCTCGCGCTTCGCGCTCGATAATGTGTACACCTCGTGCTTCGCACTCGAATGTTTTCAAATTTTGCACTTCGTGCTCGGCTTAGCTTAAAAGAAGAAGTTTACTTGCAAATATTACAAAATTGTCAAAACCTCTACGATTTAAGTAATAACTAAACTTGCTTTTATTTTAGAATAAAAAGGAACTTTATTTACTCAAGGCTCTATCAGCCTTAAGGTACACATTGTCTGTTAACTATATAATAATAATAATTTATTGTATATTTCTAGGTACGGAAAATTTTCTGCACAATTACGATAACCTTTGATTCAATTATAACATTATCGAAATGATTTGCGTTTTTTTATATGTATATATATATATATACATATATATATATAATACACTCGCTGTTGCGCGCTTCGCGGGCTAATGCTGGCTTTGTGAGCTTTATCACTGTTAGATGCCTTTTTTTGGTTATTTTAGTTTTAAATGGAGAGGGAAACTAATTTACTTAAGGTTCTATCGACCTTACGGAACGCATTCTCATCCGGACACTCGCGCTTCACTCTCGATATTTGATTTAAAAATTATTTAAACCTCGCGCTCCACGCTTGATTCTGTGTACCGTATAATACAAACAAAAAAGTTTAAGCGCGCGATTTGGTCGACGCGCTTTGCGCTCAAAAATATATTGCTCGCGCGCTTAGCGTTCTGTGTTATATATTCGTCATATACAAATTAATAAATTTATATTTGTTTTTAAATTTTATTTTCTACCAAAAAATATTAAACTCTACTAAAATTTTCAAAATTATCAAACAAATATTTTAAATTTTAAAGAAATTTTCAACCAAAGAAATGAATTTTTAACAAAACATGGAATAATTGAATTTTTAATTTAAAAAATTAATTTTCAACAACAAAATTTAAACAAAATAGTTCATTTAAAAAAAAGGATTTTCAAATAAAATGATGAATTATCCACAAAAAAGATTAGGTTCCAACAAAGTAGTTTCACTTTCTACTAAGTGGTTGTAGTTCCAACTTATTTTTTCGTGTATTGTGTCCTTTGTCTAAAAGTTCAATTTTGCTCTTTTTAATGCAGTTTTTTACAAATAAAACAAAAAGTACGCATCGTTTCAAAAAGTGATTAGTAACAAATTTGTAGATCTTTCTTATATACACAATTTTTTTTTTTTTTGATCTTTTTTTGTATCTTTTATAGTTTGACTGCAAAATGGAATTTTTCATTATTTTTTGTGCTCAAAATTTAAATTTTCGATTTTTCGAGAAATTCCAAAAGTTGTTGTCATAGTCTTGTAGGGCGTTCGAAATGCAATGTTTTTCTTATTTTGACATTTTTTCATAACGTGTGTTGTTTGGCTTATAATGTTCATTTTCGTTGGTTTTTTTTGGATTTTGAAAGGGGGGGGGGGGGTCAAATTTTACAAAAATCTTATACTTTTTCATTATAGGATGAGAATGTAAAAAGAAGCTTTTTGGCTGACAATTCAACGGGGTTGGTTGAAATTTCAACTATCTGGTTGAAAATTAATTTATTTTTCGCTTTTCTTTTTATCAAGATTAATTGTTTTGTTTTTTTTTTTGTTAAAAATTTAATTCTTTGATAAATGATTTATTTTTTCTTGTGAAAATTCAACTGTTTTATTGAAAACTCATGTTTTGGTTGAAAATTAATCTTTCTGGTTGACAATTCAACTGGGGTCGTTGAAATTTCAACTATTTAGTTAAAAATTATTTCATTTATAATTTATAAATTATTATTAATTTATTTTTTGTTTTTTTTGATCAAGATTTTTTTTTTGTTAAAAATTTAATTCTTTGATGACTGATTTATTTTTTTGTTTAAAAATTTAAATATTTTCTTAAAAACTCATTTTTTGGTTGACAATTCAACGGGGTTTGTTGAAATTTCAACTATTTGGTTTAAAATAAATTTAATAATTTTTTTAGTTAAATATTTATCCCTTTGGTTGTAAATTTAACTATTGTGTCGAATAAATTCCATTTTTGGTTCAACATTTATTTTTTTTTTAAGTGAAAATTCATGTATTTAGTTGAAGATTCACATTTATCGTTAAAAAATTCAACTATACGGTAGAAAGTAAAATTACTTTTTTAATTCATTTTTTTGTTCAAGATTAATTTTTTTGGTTGAAAATTTAATTATTTTCTTGGAAAACAGTAAACATAAATTAAAGATACTGCAATGGATTTGAGTAAAATATTTTTAAAAAACGACAAAATCTACTATTTTTTGTTATTCACATTACCATAAATGTTTTAAAAAACAAAACCTAAAAAGTTCGGCCACATGAATTTTTTTTTAAGTAAATGCTTAATTTTTTCAAACGAAGACATTCAAAATCGGTCAAGAATTGCCTTCTTCAAGTTATTCAGAAGCTCCTTTTTTATTTCAATTCAAGGATAGTTTTGAGAAATGCGATTGTTTGAGAAATAAACCAAATTTGTCTTGTTAGTTAATAAGTTTTCAAATCGGGCCAAACTGAAGGTTCCGGAACATCTCGAGTAAAGTATAATACTGCACCAATACATTGAAGCTACTGCAGTGGATTTGAGTTGAATATGCTGAAAAGCTTTCCACAAAATCTCACATAAACTTGAACATTTATTCTTTAATTTTCTACTTTCCAAGTCAAATAATATACCGTTGGAATCGTCATCATTCACAGATTTCGGATATTATATTTATGAATTATCAAATACTAAATAAGAAAAAAGTTATATTCTGCATTTTAGACCTCATTAGGTACAAAGGACCCCCGCAGATTAAGATGGACGGCAGCAGTTCGACTATGTGAGGGGAAGCCGTGTAGAGGGGAACCGTTCGCAGGTACCTAGTGCAGATTGTCCTCTGCCCTAAAATACTACGAATTTGCAAACTATATAGGACAATAACATAATGGCCATAATGGACAAATTTTCAAATTATATACGTCCTATACTATAAGGGAAATTGCTTCATGGTATAATAATAACACAAAAGTCCTGCTGACAAGTGTCAACGACATTGGCGCACGAGCAATACTCCTGGGCTGAATCCCCTGCAGAGATAGTACTTTTGTCTTTAGAATCACATATTTCCATAAGACAAATATTAATATATTCAAGAAGAACTTTGACACTAAGACCATTTAGAGTTTGAGAATTTCCTAACACAAAAGATAGATTCTTATCGAAAAATAATATATTTCTTGAGAAAGCATTGAAATGTTGCAAGAAGAGACAGTTTTCCAATTAAATACATCACTTTTAACCAAATAGTTATATAAAACCAAACAGGTTAATTTTTAACCAAAATAATACAATAAATAATTCAAGCGCGTGCATTCTATACACGAATTGACTATTTTGGTTGAAAATTGACCTGTTTGGTTTTATATAACTATTTGGTTAAAAGTGATGTATTTAATTAAAAAACTGTCCTTTCTCGTTAAATTTAACTATTATCTATGCAAAATTTTAGTGCTTGATTAGAAAATATCTCTCTCTTGACGCTTTTTCTTGATAGCATGTAGATTATTTTTCAAAACTCAACTACAATTATGCTTAAAACTCACTAAAAATGCATTTTTCAACTTTAAAATTGAATCATTCCATTCATTGTTTTTACTGATGGTTTCCTGTTAAACATTACACTACTTTCTTTATAATTCAAGCGCGTACATTCTATACACGAATCGTCTATTTTGGTTAAAAATTGACCCGTTTGGTATAATTGTAGTTGAGTTTTGAAAAATAAACTACATATTCTCAAGAAAAAGCGTCAAGAGAGATATTTTCTAATCAAGCACTGAAATTTTGCATATAAAATAGTTGGATTTAACGAGAAGAGACAGGTTTTAAATTAAATACATCACTTCTAACCAAATAGTTATATAAAACCAAATACATTAATTTTCAACCAAGATTCCTTTAAGATTCTTGAATAGAATTCACGTCCATAAATTATTAAGCAAACAGTTGAATTTTCCGATGAAAAAAATCAATTTTGAGCAAACAATGGAATAATTTAATTTTTAATTTAAAAAATTGAATTTTAAGAAAAGCTACATTTTGTTGTATTAAAATTTTAAACCATAAAAGATAGAATATTTTTCTAAGTATTTTCTGATATTATTGCATATCAAATAGAGTCAATGCACGTACGTGGTTGTCGACCGAAATTATTTGTTGTTATTGTTTTAAATAAATGTCATAATGAAATATTTACACAAAAATGACATCACGTAGCTATATTTTTCTTTCGAATTTATGTATAATTTTCGCTAATTTAAACAAAAACAAAGTTTTTCTTTCAACATGAATAATTTAAATTGTTGAGAGGCTAATAAATTAATAATAAAAAAGTTGTATATAATGCACTTACCTTGCCTTAGCTGACGCTGAGCCAATTCAACTAAACGCCTTCCTCGATGCATAATTCACGTAACAAATTATTTAACACTTACAGCGTGGTAGTCGGAACTAGACTGAGTAAACCGTTGATTCAATTCCATGCGCGGTCAGGTCAAATTCGAATTTGGTATAGATTTAGAAGGAAAATCCAGAAACTCGATTTTTGCATAGGACAGGAGTAAGTCTACACATCTTTCATCTCCTTCCATTAGAAAGAAAGGGATGTACATATTCCGGCAAGTTATTCACCGACATAGAAAAAATATATGTTGTTTATCGAAATCAGTAAATTACTTCACTGATTGACAAAAAATAATTACAACTAAGAATAAAATTTTCATTTGCAACAGCTTCACACCTTCTGGCATGGATATTTCCTTTTCTTAATTCTATACAACTTTTTTTCTGGCAATTGAGAAACCATTAGTTTTAAACTTCAGAAAATCGTGATAAATACGTTTTAAAATTGATCTTGGTAGAGCAGCAATTCAGATCGTTCACGCGAAAAAACAGTTTTTATTAAAAATTAATTTCGCGCATCATCAAAATGTAAATTTTTTAAATTCGTTGTCAAAGACATATTTTGTCTACATGGTGCTTTCACATTGAATAAAATATTATTACATTTTAAAGAGCAATATTTAACAATTCTATATTTAAACTTTAATACTTCCATTACATTGTTATGTATTCATCATGTTATTTTAAAAGGTAATAAAAATATATATCACACGGATTAGTTGTGATCTAGCAAAAAATGGTCGAAAAAGTAAATAAACTTCAATATATTGTGAAACTCTCATTTCACTGCTTAGGGGACGATTTCTGAGGGTGAATGTATAATATTTAAAGAAAGGTAAAAATTATAAAGTTTTGTTTGATACTCATTCCTTGACGTATTTCTAATAAAGATGTAAACCTCTCATTTGACCGAGATTCTACATTTATTCACATCTTATTTCCACATTTTCAAACATAACAGTTTTTACATAACAATAATTAAGTGTCAAAAATGTATGTCTACTCGCTATGAATTAGATCTTAAATTTTTTCACTTTATTTGTATTTATATTTATGTGGTGCTTATTTCACTAGCACTTTGCTTCCCGTTAGCAAATGTATTTGCTTCCTCATAGAGGAAACATTAGTGATTTTTTTAAATAATAGAAAAACTAAAGTTTTTATTTTGATTAATTCAAGAATATGTACAAAAAATGCAAAATCGCATAATAATACAAACAATTTTTTAAATACAATGAGAAACCAAACAAATCAAATTTTGTATTATGAATGGTAATTTTTCCATCTGTAAAAGGGAAGGGCGAAGTTTTGTCACAGCCTATCCCTTTCTCAGCTTTATTATTTTCTCCGAAAATTGTCAGAATTATTTTATTCAAAAATTTATGATCAAAAAGTTTTTCAATTCACGCATCAATTTCAAATCACGTCGATAAAAAAAGTTTTTTTTTGTTTAAAACAAATGTTTTAAATATTACAAATAAGCATAACATCCCTAATCTTCAGAAAGCGTGTTAATGTTATAGGTCAGTTGGTTTGCCATAAATCAACAAATCTTAAATTTCAAATTATGTTCAAGAAAAAAGTTTGTACTATAAAACACCGCTTTTTCAAATATCATGCATTACCATAGCTTCCTTACTCTTCAACAAAATATATTAATTATATAGGTCAATCGATTGGTATCGAATTAACACATCTTTTTTATTCTTACTTAAACTTTAGATTATGAGAATGAGCAAAATTTTCACTACGAAAATCGATTTTCAGTATAATATGAATTATATATACGTATATATCGTAAATGACCATAACTTCCTTACTATTTGACAAAATGTATCAATATCATAGGTAAATCGATTCGTCTCGAATCAAGACATTTTTTCTATTCTCGAGTAAATTTTGAATTATGCAGATAAAGTAATTTTTACTATAAAAATAGGTTGTTAATATAATATAAATGACCATAACTTCCTTACTCTTTGATAAAATATAATAATATTAAAAGTCAGTCGATTCGTCTCGAAACAAGGAATCTTTAGTATTCTTGCATCTATTTTGAAAAATGTTGATTAAAAAATTTTTACTATAAAAAAACCGATTTTTAAAATATAGAGTGCTAAAAAATGCAATAAATATTTTTAGAAATCCTTCAATCAGCTTCAAGATATTCGCGGGGAAAATAAGCCCTCCAAATTTAAACCGTTTTTAAGTTATCGTAATTATGAAAAAGCGTGACACACAAACACACATCCGTACATTTGCTTAGAACATTGTATCGCAGGTGGAAATTTTAGTAGTGCGCTGGAGTTCACCACCGGCGCAGTAGTGGCCCAGTACTGCTCACCAGTACAGACAGCCGGTGGTGCGACAATCGCCCAGTACCGGCAGGAGGTTGGCTGTACGACCAGTGCAGTACTATTCCAGTGGTGCAAAAATAGACTTAAAAAAATACGTTAAAAAGTGTTCACAAGGTGTTTTACAATTTCGAAATATTGAAAATATAATTGAGGTGAAGACAATTTTTTAAAAACTTTTTTTAAGAAAAATATTCTTAGTTAGTAAGATAGTCTTAGACACATAAAAAACAAAGAGTTACAGGAAAGTTAAGAAAAAATTGTTATAAAAAAAAATGTCGCAGTACGCGATTATATTTTTAAGTTCCGTCGATACAAATTTCAAATGCTCATTTAAAATAACATTTTACTCAATTATAAATACTTATCAAATGGTCCAAGACGCAAAAAAACAAAATATTTTCATTGACTTTAAATTCTGTAAGTATGGAGTAATGGTTTCAACTGCTGGGCGATAGATTCAGTTATATATGTATGTTCGAAATCCCGCAGCGCTTGAAATTTGATTTTAATATGTTTGAGAATGCAATATATGTATGTGTTCTACGCAGGACCATTAAGATGTATAGACAAATTATTCTCAATCAATTATTATTTATTTTTAAAATACCTGTTTTATTATACCTTTAGAGTAGAGCAATAGTGGGTGTTAAAATTAAAGAAAAAGTTTGAAATTCACACTTCTGTAATTACAAATAGTATTCGGACGATATGCAATCGTATGATCACAAATTGATGGTCCTAAAACAAATGAATGATTTTTCATAATTTTTAAAATTAACTTCGGAACTTTCGTACGCCAGTGGTTTGCCAAGACAAAACCAGTACTGGTGTGCAGTACCGCGCCAGTGCATATGCCCAGTACTGGAACTCCGACAATCTATACTGGGCCGGTACTGCGCCAGTGGTGTATTTACACCTGGGACGAACTTCAAAAACGATGCAAAAGATTTTGCTACGGCAAAAGTTATCAGCTGAATCAAAATATAAATGTATTGAAATTGAATCAATGTAAATCAAAGTTTGCCAAGTAATTCTGAATGACATAAAAATATTAAAATTGGTTGAATTGAAAAAAATTACAGAAACTTTGAGAGTGCCTCAAAAGGGTAAAAGCCTGTCAGTTAAGCCTGTTTCAGTTAATTTATATGTTGCTTCAATTAATCAAATCAAATTTGAATTTAAATCTATGAAACAGGATAAGAATTGATTTAAGTGCTAAAAGACACGTAATGATAAATTTAAAGTGGTAGGATTCACATGTGGAAAAATGATAACACAACACTTTACTTAAATAGAAAATAACTATATAGCATTCTGAGAAATCACTATTTTTCACATGACGTTTAAACGATAGGGAAACGGTATTTTAAATGCTAGCGACTTTAGGTTCGGATTAGGCGGTACACACATGTTTCCTCGTTCGCCATTAGTAAAGTACCAACGGAGTTCTAGTTAAAGAATTTTGGTCTTGTGAGTAATCAAAGAATAGGCGGTAAATTTAAATGTGCTATCTAAACTCCGCGTATATTTATAACATTACAGTTTTTATTTCAAAAATATGTATGATAAATATGCTGACATGCAATGTTTCCCATAGAAATACAAGTTAAATTAACATTGGTATTTTTAATATTTTTATAAAAACCAAAAATTTCATTTTAAATATGTAAATCTAATGCACTATGACAAAATTTTTTGTATTTAATGTAAAATTTACAGGTTTTACCGTTAAAATATCTTGTACAAAGAACGCATACGTTTTGATAAGGAGACAGGTAGAAATACCGCCACTGGCACAGTACTTGCTCAGTACAGAATACTGTAGTGCCAGTACTGGACATCTAAAGTGGTCCAGTACTGGCTCAGTATTAGCTGGTAATGCTCTGCAGTACTGGCGTGCAGTACTGGCAAACCGCTGGCGTACGAAAATGCTGAATTTAATTTTTAAAATGATAAAAAATTATTCTTTCTTTTTAGGACCATCCGTTCATCAGCATACAACTGCATATCGTCCGAATATTATTTATAAGTACAAAAGTGTGAATTTTAAATTTTTTGTTTAATTTTAACTCGCGCCATTGCCATAGTATGGAGATACAGAAAAATAGTATTCAAAGCATTATCAATAATTAATTGCGATTATTTTGTCTTTACATGTTAATGGCCTTGTCTATAATGAATAAATATATTACATTTTTAAACATTATATTACAAATAAAATTTCTAACGCTACGGGGTTTCAAATCTACATCTATACTTGAATCTATCGCCTAGCA
>JAUELO010000179.1:41879596-41892097 GCA_032357855.1 Amphibolips quercusostensackenii | reverse complement strand
TGAATAAAAAAAACTTTTTCTAAATTTTTTTTTAGTGTGATGAGAAATTGCAAAAGTTATTGGCATGACAAGACCCTAAGTGAATTTATTTAATTTTGAATTATTATTTGCTTGCACTTCTTAAATAATACACGCATTATACGTGAGAACGATATTAGAATAAAATTAGTTAAAGAAAAATAATCCAAACCGTCGTATTATCTAATAGATCAGAGAAGGATACCAACAATAAGGAGTGTTTTAACAATAGGTGGTCTGATCCTATTTTTTGGATTAAAAAAAACTACACTGGACTTCCGATATAAGAAACCCCGATTTACAATATTTCTTAAGCTGATAGCCTCCCCAGCTTCGTGAAGAGAGGAGCTGCGAGGCCTTGCCCAAAACCGTTTTTCTATCGGGAGTTGAGTGTAGTAGAATTAAAATGTTTTCATTAAAATATCAGTTCAAATTATTCACCTCTCGTAATTTATTTAGGGCTATTCTAGTCATAATTTCATACCGTACAATAAAGAATAAAAAACTAATGAAAGACGAAGGCAATTTTTATACTCTCACCGGACCATCTTAATCAAACTCTCTTCTATCCAACACAGAGTTCTATCATTGTTTTACAAAGCACTTCATCTTCCTCGTCTTTTACGACTCTCAGCCAATCAAATACTTCGTTCAACAAGAGAACTGCTCAAAAGAACTTTACCTTTTATCTCAATCGTTATCAACACAATGATAGGTTTATTTCCCAATTACAGCAGATTTAGTGAATTCTAAATTAGATTCCAAAAACATAATTGATGTTCACTGCAATCGGAGTAAAAGATTTCTTTACGATAAAATTCATTGATGTTATTAGTCACGTATTGAAGTTACTTTTAAAAATTTCATTGAAGAATTATTTGCAAATCTTGCGCCTTTTTTATTACTCAAAAATTCTTTTCCTAATTTTTTGTTACAAGTGTTAAAATTAGTTCTTTGAAAAAACTGAGTAAAATATTTGTCTTTCACTTCTCACTCAATAAACAAATTTTTCTCATAAGACAATAAACAATATATACAGTTGAAAATTTAGAAATATTAGATCATTTATATTGTATATTAAAAAATTGATGAAATTATGATTTTTTTGTTCTGGTTGGATTAATTTTACTTCTTATTCCACTTAGTAATGAATAATGTACTCGAAGAGGGAGAAGCAAAAAAGAAACGATAGAAAAGTTAAAAATAGTAAAGTATCACTTGTCTTATTTAAAATTCAAAAGATCACATATTTTTTAATGTTACCGAAATTTTTCATATAATTACGAAAGAGTAACGTAATTTTTGTGAATTCACCTTAAATTACAAAAAAATGTTTATAATTTTCTGTTATATATAGCGGCATACAACTTTTATTAGTCGAGGCGTGAATTTTTTTTGTTACATAAATCTTCCTAAAATTTTTATAAAATCATCTTGAATTGATATAACTTGTAACCTTATTTTCCTAAATTCAGCATAATTTTTTGAAATTTACCATTGGGATGTCATAATCTTGCAGAAAAAAGAAAAACCCAAATGTTAAAAAATAATAAAAATTGGACTGTCGAAACAGAAAGTTTCCGAAAAATAAAAATTTCTGAACTTCTTAATAAAAAAAATGAAGCTACCGAAAATATTTATGAACAAAATTGAAATGTTCCAAAAGTTAAAGTTAACGAAACTGTAAAAACTGACGACAATATTAAATTTCCAAAATAACTTAATACAAAAATTTGTAAGCCAGAAATTTCAAAAATCCAATAAATTTAAAGTTCCGAAGTAAGGTAATTCTTGAAGTTAAAAAGTTTCCGATATTCCAAATTACCAAAGATGCAAATTTCCGACAAATTTAAATATAACACTTTTGTCTAAGAAAGTAATTTTTCATTTTACACGTATACATGCATAGTTTAAAAATTTGAAGAGCTATTTCAAATTAAAATCTATGTAGCATATAGTACATACAATATAAAATAACATGTTATTCTGACAAATGAAAAATATAAATTATAACCATTTTTTGTTGTTAGCAATTTGAATTTTTGTAATCAGACATTTTCTGGATTTAAAAATTAAAAAATGTGCTAATTTCACGAAGTTAAAATTTCGGGATTTGAAAAAATTCTGGTTTCAAAATTTCAAAAATGTTAAATTTCTCGATTTTCCAGTCTTATTAACTTTTATTTGAAGAATATTTTAATTACGTTGATAAATATTTTCTGCAGTTTTATTTATTTTTCTATAACTTAAAATTTTGTAAATTTTTATGCTTGGTAGCAATCAAAAACGATGCTGTTGCTTTTCCTCAATGCTGATTGGGTAATTTGAAAAACTCGAAAGAAAAAATATTGTTAAATTCGCACACATAATTAAAAATTTTAGTTTCAGTTGAAAGGCAATTACTCAAGAAAATAGATTTCGAATAAAAAGTGAATAATTTTCATAGAAAAAGAGAATTTTGAACAAAATAGTTAAATTTTCAACTAATGGAATTGATTTTTGACCCAATTGTTTGAATTTTCGTACAAAAAAAAAAAAAAAAAAATATGTACCAAAATAGTTAAATTTTCAACAAAATGGTTTAATATTAAACCAAACAGATAAATTTTTCACAAACATGATTAAATATTTATCAAAAAAGATGAATTTTCAAAAAACAATGAAATAGTTAAATTTTTAGTTCCAAAAATTATTTTTAATTAAAAAAGCTAATTAAAAAAAAAAATTAATTTTCAAGCGAAGAAATAAATTTTCAAATAAAATAATAAATCTTCAGCCATAAGAATAGATTTTACTCCAACATGTAGTTGAATTTTTTAAACAAAAAAAGACAAATCTTTACCAAAATAAAAGAATTTTCAACAAAATGGTTGCATATTTAACCAAACAGATAAATTTTCAACCAAAACTATTAAATATTTATTTAAAAAATGAATTTTTAACAAAAATGAATGGTTTAAATTTTTAGTTCAAAAAATTAATTTTTAATAAAAAAACTAGTTTTTAATTGAAGAAATTAATTTTTAACCAACAAAAATTGATTAATTTTAAAATACATAAATTTGCAATCCAATTCTTAATTTCTGAAGGAATTTTTACCTAAAAGATGGATTTTCCATCAAAGATTTTTAAAATACAGAAATTTGTAATCAAATAGCTGAATTTCAAACTGAGAAACATAAAGTTTAACTTAACATGAAATATTTTGATTTTCAGTTTGAAAAATTTATTTTCAACACAAAAAATTACAAATTTTTAACAAAAAGTTATATTTTTAGCAAAGTAATGAAATTATTAACTAATATAATAAATCTTTAACCAAAAGAAAGGACTTTTTGACACAATAGTTAAATTTTTAACCCAAAAGATAAATTTTCTACAACAAAAGACAAATTTTCAATAAAATAGGTGAATTTTCAATCAAACAGATAAATAAAAAAAAGGTTAAATATCTATCAAAAAATATACATTTTTGACAAAAAATGAAATAGTGAAATTTTCAGCCCAAAAACATTAGTTTTCAGTAAAAAACGAATTTTTAATTAAAGAAATGAATTTTTAACCAAAAACATTAATTTTCTACAAAACATGATTATTGAAAAAAAGTGAATTTCAAACTAAATTTTGCATTTTCGAAGAAATTTTCAACCTTATAGTTAGATTTTCAACCAAAGAAATGAATTTTTAACCAAAGAGGTCAATTAGTCACCAAGTAGATAATTATTCTACTACAAGAGACAAAGTTTCAATAAAATACAGAAGTTCTCAACCAAATACATAGCTGATTTTTAAATAAAGAAGATAAATGTTGAAGTGAGCATGAAATATTAAAATTTTTATTTAAAAAGATTAATTTTCCATAAAAGAATTAACTTTTAATGAAAGAAATGAATTTTCGACCAAAAATAATAATTTTCTACTAAAAAAGATTGACTTTTAACAAAATACATACATTTTTAATCCAATTTTTAATTTAAAAAAAATTTTAGAACGAAAAGATTAATTTGTCACTAAGAATAATAATATTTTATCACAAAAGACAAACTTTCACAAAAATACATAAAATTTCAACCAAATACCGGAATTTTCAACTGTAGAAGATACATGTGAAACAAACATAGAACAGTTAAATTTTTAATTAAAAAAAATTAGTTTACAATAAAAAAATTTTCAACAAAACAGATAAATTTTGAACAAAAAAAGTGTTTTTAACTAAAGTGATGAATCGTCAACAAAAAAATGAATTTTTAACAAAGTAGTTCTACTTTCAAATATGTACTTAAACTTCGAACCAAAGAAAGTTTTTCCTTTGAAGTGTTTTAATAAGAATATAGAAAATCAACTGTGTAATGAGTTCTAGTAAGTTTTGCTTTTTAAAACTATTATTTAAATGTAAATAATGCAATGAAAATATAGAAAAATGGTAATTTTGCGTTTATTTCAAAAACACTATTTGAACTGTTAATTAACAATAGAGTCACTTAATTGTGCTTGTATTAAATATAAATTGTAATACTGTTGTATGCATCTGTCTTGATTAAATAAAATGTAACATTATATATTTTGAATTTAAAAATAAAATTTTGATATAAAAATAAAATTATTTTATACATCTCTGTGATAAATATGTCTGCAAAATTTAAATAAAATTTAAATAGTCGAATTTAATTCCACCTTAGTGGATTGTTTATCTAGAAATAACTTGAAAAAGTATTTTTTACGTTTTTTTATTTAAAAAATATTAAAAGTACGGTCTTGGATAATTGCACATGCGGCTAAACATATCTTTGTTATTAGAAAAATAATCTGTTAAAATTACGAATTGCAAGCAAATAAAAAAATTATGTAATTCATATAGAATTTATTGTAATTTTCTTGCTACAATTAATAAACTTGTGTAAATTATTTACAACATTTTCCGTTCATATAAGATTTTCTTTAAAATCCGTAACAATGTTCTAGCACAAAGTTAAATTTTACTCTTCACTGGTCGATTCGGCGCTATTCCAAAGTATGAAGAAAATGACAAACTTTTTAAAATGAATAAAAATTTTTGAAGATGAATTGAGTTAGGAATGCGCAACAGGAGACAAAATTGCTTTTTATAAATTAAGCTTTGCTTGGATCGTCTCGAAATGAAGCCCTGTAACTTTGTAAACGAAATTACGAAAGAGAGTGAAGTTTCACCTACTCTTGTTAGAATAAGTCAAGATGCTTAGCAGAGTAAATAAAGAAGTTTCTAATGAAGTTCTGAGCTGACTCATTGACTTTTCTTGAGAATGCTCACTTTCTCGAATTTCGAGACTATTTGAAATCCCATGGCTCTATTCCGAGATAATGATGGTATAGTCGTTCGGGCTCATTTCAAAGAACTTTCGGCATTATCGAATATTGAGTCGATAAAGGTTAGCAGTTTCCCGTTTAGCCGAATAAATGTTCGAACTCTTTACTAGTATCCAGTTGGAGGTTGATCAGGGTGGCAGAAAATCCCAACCGGAAATCGCATTCGACCGCAACCACCGGAAAGAGGCCTTAATTAACGAGCGTGTTATTGGTTCTTCGGTTATTTTTAACGAAGGTGTGTTGGAAAACCAATCGTGCGATTTTTTTAACCTCTTGCTTATGCTTCAAATTAAAATTTTTTAGAAATTTTCTATGCATATTTTTATTTGTTGAAAATTAATTTCAAGAAATACCTGTGACTATTAGTACTTTAAGATACTGAACTCATTAGCAGTCGCGTGGTTTGGAATATTCAAGATCATCCTAAGTTGCATTTATGATTAAAAAGTTAAAATTTTAATTTTGCCGCCATATTAGATCCTGTGTTTTTAATTTTTCTAATATTCTGACAGCGAATCCATAATCAGAGACCTAAAAAACTACCTTATAGTAAGATTTAAACAAATCGAACGAAATCCTGAAATTATGACGGCCATATTGGATCTGCTATTTAGTATATCAAAACTTTAAGATAAAATTCGAAGTCAGACTCTCTGAAAAATCTTTGATAACAAATTTAACAAAAATATATAAAAATTTTGAAATTTTAGTGAATATCATGGATCCTTTATTATTAATTTTCAAATGTTAACTTAAATTTTAAATAAGTTAATTTCAAAACTTTGAGATAAAATTCGAAGTTAAAAACTCAAAAAATCTGTAATACCAAGTTTAAACAAAGATATACAAACTTTGAACCCGAAAATTCCCTCATACTAAGTTTTAAACAAATCTGATTAGATATATTAAAAATAATTACCATGTTTCATAAAAATATGTGAATATTTTAAAATGCCGGCTGCCATATTGAATCCCTTATTTTTATTATCAAATTTTTATACTCAATTCAAAATAAAATACCTCCAAAATTCTCTTATACCATGTTTCGTTCATATATCTTGAAAATTAAAAATTTTGGTTGCCATATTAAGTCCTAAATTTTTAATTTTTAAACGCTCATATCAAATTTAAAATCAGCGGCCCCCAAAACTTGCTTATACTTAGTTTTATACAAGTCTGAAAATATATCAAGAATAATGACAGCCATATTGAATTCACTGTCTGAAATTTTTGAACATTGACACGAAATTCAAGGTAAACGACTTAAAAAATTTCTAATACCACGTTTCATACAAATATGTAAAAGATTAAAAATATTGGCTGATATATTGTATATTTTATTTTCAAAATGTGACATTGAATTTGAAATTATATATCTCAAAAAATACGGTTTTATTGAAATATGATAAGTTTTTAAATTTTAGTTGCTATATTCGATCCTAAATTTTCAATAATCATTATTCAATATCAAATTCAAAATCAGCGACTCAAAAAATTCCCTATGCTAAGTTTTATAAAAATCTAATGATATATTAAAAATACGAAGTGTCTCGTCATCCCGAAATTCGCGATGACTAGTCCAATATTTTTCCTACGTTTGGCTAGTCGTCCTGAAAAATCGGAACGACTAGCCCATAGCCTTTTCCAAGTCCCCCAATTTTGCGGGACGACTAGACACAGCATTAGAAATAATGACCGCCATATTGCATCCGTCTTTTGAAACTTGGCAACATTAATATTAAATTCAAAGTCAGAAACTCGAAGAATTTTTGATACTATGTTTCATACAAATATTAAAAAATTTTGAAATATTATCTGACATATTAAATACTCTATATTTAATTTTAAAATTATGATATCGAATTCGATATGAGATACCTCAAAAAACACCTCATATCACGTTGCATTAAAATATATTAAATTTTTGAAGTTTTGGTCGTCAATGTTGAATCCTTAATTTTCAATTCTCAAACGTTAATATCAAATTCAGAATCAGTGACCCCAAAATCTCGCTTATACTAACTTTTATAAAAACCTGTCGATACATCAAAAATAATGACCAACATATCATATTCGACATATTGGATCCGCAATTTAAAATTATGGAACTTTGAAATTAAATTTAAAGTCAGCTACTAAAAAAAAATATCCTATACCACGTTCTACACAAATTCCATGCAAATATGTAAATATTTTCAAACGTTGGCCACCCTTTTGGATTCTTTATTTTCAATTATCAAATTTCGATGTCAAATTTGAAATTAAATACCTCAAAAATCCTCATATATTACGTTTCATTCAAATATGTTTATATTTTGGATTTGTGGTCGTCATATCGGATTCTAAATTTTTAATTTTCAAACGTTAATATCAAATTCAAAATCAGCGCAAATATATTTGAAAAAATGACCACCATATTTGATCCGCCATTTAAAACCTTGGGTACTCTGACAAGAAATTTGAAGTCAGCGACTCAAAAAATTCTTTATAGCACATTTCATTCAAATGTGTAAAATTTTTTAAATGTTGGCTTACATATTAGATACTTTTTAAAAATTTTTTTTAACGTGATATCAATTTCGAAATCAGATACCTCGAAAAACTTTATTTCATTAATTTTTTTTTAAATTAATGAATGAATTAATAATTAATAATAAGTAATTTATTGATTAAATTATTATTAAAAAAATTAATAATTAATTTTTAAAATTTTTTTATATATTTTGGTCGCTATATTGGATCCTAAAGTTTTGATGTTTAGAGTCCGATATTAAATTCAAAGTCAGCGATTCCAAAAATTACCTTATACTAGGTTTTATACAAGTCTGATAAAATATTACAAAAAACGACCGCCATATTGGATCCCACTTTTTTTTTGATTAAATCCTGATATCGAATTCAATATCAGCGACCCCAAAAGCTTTCTCATACGAAGTTTTATACAAATTTGAAGAAATATTAAAATTAATGACCGCCATTTTGGATCCCCCATTTGCAATTTTTGAACTTTGGCATCATATTGGATGTCAGCGACACAAAAAATCGTTTATACTAAGTTTTATAAAAATATGACAGAATATTAAAAATAATGATTGCCATATTGGATACGCCATTTTCAATTTTGGAACTTTGACAATCATTTCGAAGTCAGCGACCCCAAAAAAGCCCTTGTACCAAGTTTTATACGGATATGTAAAAATTTTGAAATTTGGTCGGACATATAACATCCTTTATTTTTAAATTTTAACAGCGAATTCGAAATTAGAGGCCCCAGAAAAACCCTTTTACCGAGTTTTATGCAAATCCGATGAATTCTGGAACTTTTGCCACTTTTGGGGGTCTCCTTTCTTACTGCCTATTATTGTCAAAAAAACTTTGAAAGCTTGGCATATGTGAGCGATATTATTTTATATGCGCAGATATTATTTCCAGATAACTGTATGCTGGCAATTGTTATTGATGATTATAATAAACAGCTGCTATTGCAATGCGCTTATTCCATTGAAGCGGCTATAATTTCACTAATGCTCTATATCTGAATTATTGATAGAAGACTAAGTTTAACTGTAATTCGAGTTTAATATATTTGATATTATTGATTTTAAAAACAAATTTTGAGATTGAATCAAATTATAAACAATGATAAATCCAAGCAATCAAGTCCAGGATGGCGCACATTTCAATAAGTAATTATTTATATTAATCTATTTATTACATTATTTGAATTTTTATTTTAATATTTATTATTTATTAGGTAATTTTTAAATAATAGTCAAGCGCAAAAATAAGTCAATTCAAATAAAAATTCAGATAAGCACAGTTTCTATACATTCAGGACACACGAAATTCATCTGTCATAGTTATACATAATCAGGAAGAACACATTTTTCACACTATATTTTAAATTAAAAAGCATCGTACTCTTCTCAAATGACATAAGTCCTACTCATAATTCAAATTTTTACTCTCGAAAAATGACTAAATCCCCAAAAGTCCTTTTTGGTCAGTTTATTATAATTCACTGGAAAGAATACGTTCAAAACAACCTCCATTTACAGAAGAAAATGATTTTTTAAAGCAAAGAATAATTTTTTGTTTAGTCGGTCATGTTTTCAAAATGTGAGTGAAGAATATTTTAAAATTAAATTCTTGATAGTGACTTTTAACACAGATTCATTTTTTTTATTTTTGGTATGCCTTAAGACTTTTTTAAGACTATAAATTATAAAAGCTGGATCCATTTTGGAGAATAATCGATTGTTCTCTCATTACAATTTTTTTCCCTAATACACTTTGATTTCAGCGAAATTAAAGATAATTAAACCTTTAGCTTTCGTGTTTTCTAAACATGCTAAGACTACTTCAAAACTACAAGCAAAAATAATGCTTCGGGTTATATTATAATAATATAATAATAATGCTTATTGAAAAATAATGACGTGCAAAAACCAGGTCTCTGGAAAAAAGTCTCGTATGATTTCAAAAATCAAAATAATATTATCAGTAACGCATTATTAAAGAAGAACACTTTATTTGTTATGAAAAAAGACTAATACTGAAAAACAATAATCACTTTAACAATAGATTTCAACTGAGATTTTTCTTAAAATTACATCTTATAAATGTAGAGTAAGTCATCTAATCTACTAATCTACTGTTTTTAATTTTAAAAATAAGTACTCAATCTTAAAATATAGTTATTTGTTTGAAAAATGTTCTTTTTCAAGAAAATTATTTTAATGATTTCAGCCATGGAAAAATTTACTTAAAAATTGGAAACAGTAAATAATGTTTAAATATAAATGTCTGTAGTATCTTTCTCTAAAAAAAGGCACCCTTTGATAAAATTCTACAATATTTCAAAAATGAGTTATTAACAATAGTAAGAAAAAAATTCAATTGTTGAAATAAATTGTTTTTGTAGGCTTAAAAATTTCTTTATCAAAAATCATGATTTTTTTTTTAAATTTCATCGGTAGTGATGTTATTTTCATTCTGAAAATCATAGAACAACTTTTCTTCAGAGATCTAAACTTTAGCACTATGGAAATTATTTTGTTTGAAAAATACTTTCTCTTCTTCATAAAAGCGGTTTTGAAGATTTTCAAATATTATTACGCAAGAAAAAAAAGTATTGATTTACAGAAGCTTTCTAAAATAAAACTGCACTTTATTAAAAATAATAACATTATTTATTACAAAGTGTCTAGTGGTCTTGAAATTTGGGATGACTTGTTTAATATTTTTCATAAGCTTAGCTGGTCGTTTCGAAAAATCAGGACGACAAGCCTAACCCCTTTTCCAAGTCCCCCAATTTTTCGGGAGGACTAGACACAGCCTATTCATAAATTAATTAAAATGAATTTTTTCGTTTCCTTCTCAGATTCGCTCTTTCACTGCATCTCATTCTTCCTTCTAGCAGCACTGTGTCAATAAAACAGTCTTCATTAGCTGTAATATTAATCTGGATTAATAATCTAATTGTTCAAAATTTTTTACTTAAAGCTTATTAATATTTTCGGCAATTGCAATAAATAAATACTTCTTTACTGGAAAAAACGATTTTTGGAGAAAAATAGTTTTTATAGTAAAATAGATTATGTGATCTAAAGAAATATTTAAATGATTACGGAACTATTTATTCAAACTATTTTAGAATTTGTTAAAATTTTGAGGAAAGGACAATATCACGAATGGAGGGAAAAGGAATTGAACTTGTTTTATTTCTGAATAAAACAGTTTAAAATTAGATAATTTTAAATTAAATGTATTTGAAATTGGAAAATTTTAATACTGAAACTTTCAAAATTAAAAAAATTTGAAAGAAAATGTGGAAAATTGGATAATCTCATCAGAAAAGACCTAAAATAGAATTTAATCATTTGAATTTTAAAGGGATTGAGATTGTATTATTTCAAAATTGTTTCTTCAAATTGTATTACTCAAAATAGAATAATCAAAAATCTAAAGCTTTAGATTTAAATAATTTTAAATTTGATGCAAAGAAAATTTGACAAATTGTAAACTAAACTGAATGTTTTAAAGTAAAAGCTGATAAAATTCTAGAAATTTCTATTTTTATTATATCTGACAAATTAAAATTGATTCGACAAATTTGTCAAAAATTAACAATAAATTTACTGTCATTTCCACCGTATGAAATAAAAAAATATTTAATTATGAACCCTTAGTATTGATTAATTTTCGAGAAGCTTTAAAAATTATAAGTAATTTTGATTTGGAAACATTGATAATTTAAAAAAATCGCGAAGGAGAACCAGACAGAATAACATTCAACTTACATATACAGAAAGTATATTATGATTGTGCAAAATTCGATGTCGTTCAAGATGAAATAGAAATATTGGATAGGGATACCGCTCATATTGATCTGGTCCTTGAACGATACGAAATTCAAGACGATTATCTAGAGGTTATATCAGATGCTGAACATCTTCTAGTCGCGGCGCAAAAGTCCGGAAAAGACAATAAAAATATAAATTTAATCGAAATTATTAGTCAAACAAAGCGTAAGGTTAAATAGCCACACGCTACACTTTCGACATTTAGCGGTCAATACGAGCAATGGCTAGCATTTAAAGACTCGTTTAAATCTCTCATACACAATCAAACTGACTTGACCATGTTAAAAAATTGCAGTATTTAAAATCGGCTTTACTAGGCGATGCGGCGCGAAAAATATTGGTATTTTCAATTACAGACAAAAACCACATTCGTGCTTGGGACCTACTAGAGAAAACGTATGAAGATAAACGCCTAATTATATCTAAACATCTTAGTCTACTTTCACGATTACCGGTTTAAGGCAAACAGACCACTGAAGGTTTAATTAAGTTAGCTGATGAGACCCAACAACACGTCTCCTCATTATAGACGGAGAGCTAGCTACATAAAAACGGCTCGAAACCAGTCCCAAGATCAGAGCCTGAAAGTTGTAATTAAAACCCTAGTACATCACTAAATGGCTACTCTGCCGGTGCGAAACGTTTGCGGATGAAAATGCCAGCCGGTTTTCCACGTTGAAAAACTTGCGAAAAAGCTCGAAATGATTCCCACGTAAAAATTGTTTAGAAACATTCTTAAGGTCTCAACTAACAGCGGTAAAGCAATGGCAGAGGT
>JAUELO010000179.1:41863612-41879496 GCA_032357855.1 Amphibolips quercusostensackenii | reverse complement strand
TCGACAAATCACATGTAAATGATTCATAACTTTCTCAATTGAGGGGGGGAGGATGGATCATTGAATCATTTACTTTTTCTTTATGTTATTTTCGTTGAACAAAATATTATTTAAATAATAGTTATGTTTACTATCGACAGATATATGATGAATATTCATCGAACAAGAACCCACGGCCTCGCCTTTTTGACCTTCGATCGATTGGGAAGGAAAGGTATAGGCATTCGGGACCTTATCACCTGCTTTCTCACCTTTGAACAAAAGGGACGAGGAGCGCAGGTAAAGGGGCGCTAGAACGATTTTTCCTACAATTGTAACTCGAACTTCAAGCAATGTACACGAATTTGAAATAATAATAAAAATTGAAATTAATAATAGACGACTTGACAAGTATTGAAAATGAATAAGTGCGCAATAAGATAAATTAATTATGAGTGCTACAATGCTAAGGAATACTACATTTAGAATCGGAAAATACTTTAGTGTCCAAAAATTGTGATATTTATACTTTTTATACTCAAACCCTTAGCAATTTTATTAATTTAAAGTCAATTTGAATCGTTAAAAATTAATATTTCGCTAATTGTTAATTATACAATTTAATATTCAACAATTTCAATTTCAATTTTAAATGGAAAATAAAACTTATAAAACTGCGAAATGAAAATTTAGAAGTCTAAAATTATAACCATTCAAAATTAAAGAAATAATTCAGTTCCTTATGTATCAATTTCAGGTAGTTTAATTATTATTGATTTTGATTTTAAATAATAAAATTTTGAACTTCTCAATTTAAAATCTGTTAATTTTCAACACTTTCTTCAGAATTATCATTTACTTTAAAAATTTTCAAAGTACAAATTTTTTAATTTTCAGTACTATGTTTTTCAAATTTTTAACTAAATTGGGACAATTTAAAAATATTACATTTGAAATTAAAAATTAAAACAAAGTATACAAAGCAAGATTGTTATATATTATTCGACTGTTTTCAATTACAAAATTTTAATCTTTTAACGACAAAATTTTTTTCATAGTTGAGTTTGAAATGTTTAATATTCTGGAACGTTTTGAAGTAAAAAATAATGCAATCATAGTTTGGAATTTATTCTGGGGTCATTATTAAAAAATTTTTCAATTGCAAATACATTAGAATGAAAATTGTGCAAATGTTAAGTCTTTTAATTTGATATTCTGCGATTCTAAAAAATTTTTAAAATTTTAAATATTCAAATCCTAAACTTTTAAATTCATAAAGGACTAAGATTACAAAGCTAAAAATAGAGGGCGCCCAAATGAAAAATAATTGAAATAAAAAATGCCAATGAAGGCTTCCAATATGACATTTTATAATTTTAAGAAATATATTTGTAAAACTGTAATGAATTTTCTAATATTTGAATTTAAAACTACAAAATTGTAAAATTTAAAATTTAACACCTTCAGAAATTGAGAAATTTGAAATCCAAGATTTTAAAATAAATTAAAATTATAAAAATTTTGAAGACGATTAATATAGGTTATAAGTCCAATATTTGGGAACAAATAAGTTAACTTCAATCTACCTGTGTTATTCAGCCTTCGAATCGAAAATGTGTGCACTAAACATTTTCTAAGCTTTAATAAAAAAATGTTACACTAAATTAAATCGGACAGGTTGCATAACATTCTGACCAATTTATTTAAGTTACTTATACATTTATCTACAATTAATTAAGATTCGTGAAATCCCATGTTTTTATTGTAAATTAAAATTTTGTTTGTGTAATATATATACTATGTAAATACTGATCGTAAATATATGACGATAGGACTAACCTCTATATTTTTTTACTGTTTCAGGTGAGTACCTTGATATTCAGATCTCAGCTTGGAATGCATGCATTTGCGTCGCTTTTTTCAATCGTAAGTAATAATTCTCATTTGCTTTATGTTTCTCCAGTTCTTCATTTTTATTGACTTTTTTTCAATAAAAAATAAAAATTCATATTTTTTGGTTTAAATAACCTTGATAAATTTTTGCAAGCCACAAAAAGTGCGGAATGTGAGCAGGAATTTTTTCCTGGATTAAAACGGCAAATTTGTATCAGAAATAATCTTTTTTAAAACCATTACCCACAAAAATTGATTAAGAGGCATATTAAACTTATAATTTAACAAATTAGAAGTAAGCAACGTGATAGTTTACCTTAATATAGCAGAAAAAGTTAACAGAATTCAGTTCATTTAATACTTTTGTTATTTAATATTTTAGTCAAATTCCGAAATCTATTCAATCTACGTTAAAAAAATTTAAGATCTGTAGAATTTTCAGAATATTATTTAAAATGGATTCGAAAATATGGGTTCATCCATGAACAACGGTACCAAATTAAACGAGGAGGAGGATCGTGCGAAAATTTACTTTTGGCAACAACAGGAGGGGGGGGGCAGTCTAGTACCCCTGCAACTTAAATATTTCTTCAGGTTCCTTTTTTCCTCTTTTATAAAGGATTTCTCTTTTTTTACTGTTTTAAATGATAAAATTTTCTAAACTAAATTAATGAAACCTAATTGAAAGGTCTAACAGTTTTTGGTTAAAAGTTCATTCTGTTTAATTGAAGAGTCTACTATTATATGTATGGATCGGAATTTTTGGAATTTTTTCAAAATTAATTTTTTTGTTATAGACTTTCATTTTTGGTAGAAAATTTGTTTCTTCTTTAATAAAAAATTAATTTTTTGACTTAATATTAAACAATTCTATTTCTGGTTGAAAATTGATCTCTGTAAGTTGAAAATTAGACATTTAACTAAAAATGTATTCTTTTCATGGAAAACTCATGTTTTGGTTGAATTCAACCATTTTTTTCAAATTAAAATTTTTTGTACTTCAAATATTAACTATCAC
This sequence comes from Amphibolips quercusostensackenii, assembly GCA_032357855.1. Classification (NCBI taxonomy): domain Eukaryota; kingdom Metazoa; phylum Arthropoda; class Insecta; order Hymenoptera; family Cynipidae; genus Amphibolips; species Amphibolips quercusostensackenii. The sequence goes on along the minus strand of JAUELO010000179.1, from coordinate 41,876,606 downwards.
ATGTATATCATCGAGAATTTATATTTTTTGGTTGAAAATCAAACTATTTGGAAAAATTCACATTTTTGTGTTGATAATTTAATTCTTTTGTAGAAAATTCGTCTTCTAGGTTTAAAAATGTATCTATTTATGCAAAAATTGTATATTTTTGGTGAAAACTGCAAATTTTTGTTTATAAATTCTTGTATTTTGCTGCAATTTTCGTTAAAAATTAGAATGTTGATCTAGAAATTTAACTATTCAGTAGAAACTAATGTTTTTCGTTGAAAACCTAACAACTTGGTTGAATTTTGAAATACTTCGTTATTTTTTAAGATTCACCTCTTGGGTTGAGAATTAGACTATTTTCTTGAAAATACGTTTAGAAATTAAAATTGACATTAATTTTATTTAAAGGAATATATTGCCCAGAATAAATGTTAAATCCTTGTTTAGCCAACTAGTACGATACTTTCAGGCGGGGGAGGGGGGTACAAAACTACGGTAGTTAACGATGTGGACGGGGGTAAAAAATAGCCCAAATATGATAACTTATTGTATGGGCTGCCCCTAACGGTTAATAAAGATCCTTCAGCTAGCATTTTTTTCATAAAATAATATAATAATACTATAAATATTAATTTTCATGAAATAAATTCAAACATTTAGGAATTTTTAGAAGAGCATAAAAGTGATGTTTGATTTTCAATATCATTATTACCTTTTCTATTATCTTTGTTATTTTATCAATTTTTATTGGTGGTGTCTATACGTCCGGATACAAGCAACGCCCCCTTCCCTTTTCCAGGTCTTCCTGCCCCTTGTAAAATTCCGTCCTTTTAGACTCGCCAAAGTTATAAGCATAAACAAACGTACAGACTGTCTGTACTTTAGACTAGGCCATTTTTATTATCGTGGTGTGTTTGCTAGGCATAAAAAGGAATGTTTTGATCAATATTTTTATTAGAATAACGCTCAAATTTCACATTGTGAAAGTAATGAGAGAAAGAGAGAATTTGTGAAAATACTTTCCAAGAAAAAAAAGAGTAATTTATAAATTTAAAAACTGATTTAAAGAAATTAAATAATGGTCATAATAGTATGTTTAATTACATTAAGCAAAAAGTTTCGATACATTTTCCTTTCTTTTCTTTTTTTAATTGAACTTTAATTGAGTGGGTTCCTTCAATGTTTCTGTCTTTGTTGAGAGAAGGTTTTCATTTGTTGAAAAATTTGTTTTTATTGCCTTGAACAGGGTGTTGAATGAACATTGAAAGGCTAGTAGATTTATTGTAAATCCTAGAGTATACAACAAATATGGACAGCCAATTTGTTTTTAGGACATCAAAATACTTCGGATTGGACCCAGTCCAGTGTTTAGGTATAAAAAAATTAATGTTTACCGACCCGTATTATTATACTAGGTATCTTCGGAAAGTATCTGGCCGTGTCTTCTAACTTTGTACCTATTTGTGCTATTGTCAAAAATTAGTATTGACCATTCAGGGGAGACCTATGTGTAGCTTATTATTAGGTCACATGTTCCTACGAATACTTAGTCAACTAGTGTACGACTTTGGGTAAACGTCTAGCCATGTGCGCGTTGCATTTCAAAATGACGGAACGCACCGAACAGTGTACATTAAATTTTGCTAAAAAATTATTAATTTATATTTAAAAACCATCGTTATGATTTGAAAAGTATATGGTAATGAGTCTATGAGTGATACACAAATTAAAAAGTGATTAAGGCGGTTTAAAAGTGATCGTACTTCATTGGAAAATGACCCCCTTTCTAGAAGGCTCGCAATAGACAAAACACCTCAAAATGTATAAGTAGAGCGAGTGTAGAACCTGCACTACGAAAATGCACCTGCCTATTCATCGCACCTTATTTAGAAATTTATGGTAAAAGGTAGCCTTACACAACTTTTGCAGCCCCATACATTCCTGTCCTGGGTCCGTGTAATATCTTGCTGTTATCCAAATTGAAGTATCTCGTAAAAAGAAAAAGATTTTAAAACATATAGGGAATAAAACAGAATGCCACAAAGCATCTGTTAGCTAATACAAAATATGACTTCAAGGTTTGCTTTCGAAAGTTGGAAGATCTCTGGCTGAAGATTGTGGCTTCTAAAGAAGAGTACCTTAAAGGAGATGTCATCACCATTGACCTTTTACTTTTTAACCAATTTTTGAAATTTACTTTACCTCTGGTACACCACAAGGTGGTGTACTTTCCGGACAGACCTAGAATGTATAATAGCCATGCATTTCGCAAAGTCGCTTTTGTCCCGGCGGTTGCACTTGCCGCGGAATTTCTTGATTAATATCAGTAAAAGACTGTAATATCCTTAAGAATTTCTCATGCATCTCTACTAGAAAAACGTCACGCCACAGTATGGTGCAATTCGTTGTGAAGGAATTATGCATGAATTCTCACGAAGTGCCTTCTGTTATATTCCTGCTAGCTATAATCTACAAGCAGATGCATAAGAGTGGGGGGAGCAAAAAGAGTGGTTGTGGATGAATGGGGAAAAGACGAGCCGACGGGGAATAATGTCGAAAAGTTTAAAGAGGCAAGGGCGTCACGGAAAAACCGCGGGACCCTCGTTCTGAAAGACGTGCCGCAGAGAGCAAGAGAAGCCGGGCGACAGGGTGAGAAATTTTAGTTTTATAGTCACTTGAAAAATTACCGGCCGTTCGGGGTGTGAAAAATTGCCGATAACCCACGTCCCTTACTACTCCTCTAACAATCTCTTCTTCACCACGATCCTCACCAACGTCTCCCAACATCCCCATCCCTTTCTCGTTGGAGTCTGCTCACTCCGTCTTTCTTTAAAGTATACGATCTTCATCCTTTTTCTCCGTAAACGCTCCGTCGGTAAAGTGGGTAAACTTTTGAATAATTATCGGGTATATCGAGTCTAAAATATTGGCGTGCACGGAACCAGGCAGCCAGAAAATTGGAATTACTTCGATTACTTCGTAATAACGTGCTTGGGCGAAGCGCAAATGCGACAAGCAAAGATGGGATGCTGATTATAAATACTGTGGATATTTTATACGATTCCGGGCAGACGAAAGGCAGATTAAAAATTTAATATACTAAAAATGTAGTTGTATATAGTTAATATATAACATTCTTCCCGAGGGGAAAACAACTCTCGTAGTCCACTGGAACGTTCGTTTATCTGATCTAGTAATCCGGTGTTATGCTCATAATCCAATATAATTCTCCTTTATCCACTTGTTATAGTTATCCACTTGTTTTCTATGGTAATACACTTGTCACCTAGAGTAATTCAATAAAATTTGAGTAATCCCAGTATTCTGAGGTAATCAACTTATAAGTTGAAGTAATCCACTTGTAAGTCCGAGTAATCCAGTTACAATCTGGAATAATCTACTTTTAATCCAGTTCGTTTGTAGTAATTTATATATATCATATGTATCATATATATCATATGTATTATATGTATCATATATATCATGCATATTATATATACATGATATGTATAATATATGATATACATGATATATATTATATATACATGATATATATAATATATGATATATGATATGATATTTTTATATATATATATATATATATATATATAACTTGATATTTTAAGTAATCTACTGGAAATTCATGTATTTTGTTAGGAGTTAATACATTTTGTTGAAAATTCGTTTTTCCATTCAGCTTAAAATAATTGTTTTAAATGAAAATTGAACTATTTCATTTTTAGTTAAATATTTATCTCTTATAGTTGAGAATTCTACTACTTCGTTGTAACTATTTTGTTGAAAATTCATTTTTGGGTTAAAAGTTAATTTTTTGAACTATAAATAAAACTTTTTCATTTTTTGTAAAAATTTGTCTTTCTCAGTTAAAGTTAATGTATTTTGTTAAGAATTTATGTATTTTGTTACAAATTCTTGTTTTGGTTAAAAAATGTATTTTTTTTTCTCGAAAATTCATCCTTTCGGTTTAAAATGTAACTATTTTGTTGAATATTCGCTTTTTTTGTTGAAAATTAAGTTCTGTAACTGGAAATTTAAATATTTCATTTTTGAATGTAAATTTACATTTTTTAGTTGATAATTAAACTTGTTGATTAGAAATTAAACTACTTTGTTAAAAAATTATTATTCTAGCAGAAGGTTCTAGATTTCAGTTAGAAATCTAACTAATTTGTTAAAAATTCATATTTTTGTTGAAAGTTAATTTTTTAAGCTGTAAATGTAACCATTTCATTTTTTGTGACAATTTGTCTTTTTTATTCAAAAATTAATGTAACTATTTTGCTGAATATTCGTTTTTTTGGTTGAAAATTTAATTTTGTAAGTGGAAATTTTAATGTTCCATTTTTTATTGTAAATTTACCTTTTATAAGTTAAAAATTAAACTTTTTGGTTAAAAATTAAACTCCTTTGTTTAAAATTATTGATTAAAGATTTAACTATTTTGTTAAAAAATTATTTCCGTTTCGTTTAAAATTAATTAAAACTAATTTTAAATAAATTCAATATTTAAACATTTGATCTTTTATTGAGAATTTATCTTGTTTGGTTTTAAGATTCAACTGGTTGTATTGAAAATTAAACTTAATTCTTAAATATTTATTTTATTTGTTAAAAATTCATCTATTTCGTTAAAAAAAATTTGCTTTTTGTCAGAAAATTGATTTTTGTACTAAAAATTAAACTATTCAATCTAAAGATTCACCAGTTTAGTTGAGATTGCATCCCTTTAGTAGAAAATGCAACTATTTTGTTAAAAATTCGATGTTTTTGTGAAACATTAATTTTTTCAATTAAAAATATAACTATTCCATTTGTAGTAAGAAATCAATTATTTTTAGGAAAAATTAGAATATTTGACTGAAAATTTGTTCTTTTTGGTTGAAAATTCAACTGCTTGGTTGAAAATTGATTTTTTATGTTAAAAAAAAAACATTTTCTGATAACAATTATTATTATTTTTGGTTAAAAATTCATGTTTTTGGTTAAAAAGTAGACTATCTGGTTAAAATAACCTTCTTTGTGAAAAATTCAAGAATTTTCAGAAAATTTTATTTCTTTTTTAATATTTTACTTTTTGATTACAAACTCGTTTTTTTGATTAAAAAATTTAACTAATTTGGTACAGAATCCAACTATTTGGTTAACATATACATGTTCTTGTTGAAAATTCATGCATTTTGCTGGAAATTTTTCTTTTGCGGTAGAAAATTAATATTTTTCGTTAAAAACAAACTTCTTTTTAAAAGAAACGACAAATTCAAAACTTTAATAGGAAAAAAGTTTACTTATTTTTAAAATTCTACACAAAATACCACTTACTTCTTTATTATATTCGCTTGCGAAAAAATTAAAAAATTCTCATGGTCACGAAAATGCTTTTGCCCGCATAAAACTTAGAAATCTCTTTTTGATATTAGCAGGATTTTTCTAAAAATGATAGATAAGACAACAAAATGTGTTTTTTCATAGAATCAACTTTCCATATTCTTATAATTTAACCGAAGAGATGAAGTTGAGTTTTATAGACAAACATACTTTCTTTATTTTATAAAATCGATTTTTTTTTTAATTTCCTCATATATAAAAAAGCTATACTGTATTTCTTATGCAATACAAATAATTCTTGTAGCCACGAAATATTTTTTTCGGAAAATTGTCAAAATTTTTTGTAAAAATTTTGTCGAATTTTTCATTGAAAAAAAAAACGAATATTTAAATTTTCGAGAAATAATTCTACTGGCTACAAAAATGGTTTGGTTCACATGAATTTAACAGAATTTATTCTTTAATAGGAGTAAAAATTTAACATGAGAAATGTCCAAAAATAAAAGTAAGAAATTTCAATGAACAAAGGCTCTTCATATCAGAAAAAATAAATTGGCGACATATTGTTAATTTTCCACCTTTTTAAATTCTCTAACGGATTTCAAAAGAGAATGATAAACTTCAACAAGATCCGGAAAGACAATTTAAATATATCAATTAGGTACGACAATATAGAGAACTGAAGAAAGATTTGATGTTTTTTTTTAAACTAAATTTGAATACTCATAACTTCGCAGTAATTTTTTTTTTTTTATTGGAAATGAACGTCTGACTTAATTTCCTTCAGAAAACAACATATTTTTTGCGAAGAAATTGTAAAATCAAAAGTGTATCCACCTGTAATATTTAAAATGGATTTGCTCTGTAATCTTACTTACTTTTATAAAACTATTGTTCTCTTACCCAGATTTTCCTAATGGAATAAAATGGACCAAAAATTTAAAAAGTATTCTCAATTCTATTTCACACTATAGTCAACTTTTCTGAGTAAAGTTAAAACTTTATTATTAGTACAAACATTGAATTCAATAATTGAAAAAAAGTTTGCAGTTTTCAAAGATATTTAATATGATACTTTTATTGGCAAGCGCTCAAAAACTGATTACATGCTCGAGTGTACTGGAAGATTTCTTTGAATTTTTTTTCCTTTTTTTTTTTGAATTTCACAATTTTCAAATTGGTTTTACATTTGAAATTGAAATCTAAATTCCGAGAGAGAAATTTGATTCTATAAATTCAGAAATATGGAAATAGAGTATCAAAAAATCATGATAGATATTATTGGATCAAATATATTAGAATAAACAAATGGCATAAAGAGTGGACAAGATTTGTTTTGACCCTGAATTAGAATTTGATTTGGATGCTAATATTTCGATTTTTCTCTCTAAAGCTTTACTACGATGTTAGACTTCCTAAGTAGCTAGGTTTGGTTTAAGTCAGACATCGTATCAGATGAGTCTGTTATACATTTTTCTGGAAATATATTTCTTCAATATTATTCTAAGATCATTGACTTGCCGAAATATGGAACATACCAAAATCATCATAACAAAGAATCTTCTAGCTACAGTTTTTCATTTTTTAAATAAAAAATAAAAATATTTGTATCAATAAGTGTATTTCCAGAAGCATTATTTAAAAATTATTTAGCATATATGCCTGATGCTCTACATTAAGATTACTTTCGGAACTCATGAGTCATTATTCTGAGTCTTTATAAGTGATTATATTTTCATAAAAATAAGTATTATCAATCTTTCAAAAACTCTAAATTCAAATTTGATAACAGAATTTCCGAATTCAAGTTGGCTAATTCAATTCAGAAAACAAAAAAATTTTTAAGTGGTTTTAATTTTTAAAAATAGGTATTTTAAGATTTTTTTCTTCGCCTTATTCAAGTGTAGTAATAGAATTTCAAAATAACTGTTTCAATATGTGACTTAACAATCTGAATACGATATCTATTATATCTATTTATATGTTATATTAAGATTGAAAATGTCAATTTATTCTAATTGAAAGGTGTAAAAATATAATTCCTTAAATTTTGTCCAAAATCAAAAGTTTTTTAACATGATTCTTTCAAATATAACGAATTTCAAATATGAATAATCCAAATTACAGAATTTTGTATTTATGAACTAAAAACTTGCAAATTGAAAATTTTAAATTAAAAAAAATATATATCAAAAATCTTCATGTCTTTAATTTCAAAGATTTATACCGTAAATTGCCACAATTATCAAAAGCTTTAATTAAAAATTTTTAAATTTCAAAAATATGAAATTGGAAATTATTGAATTTTCAAGAAACATATTTAAAAGGTATGTAATTTAAACTTTTTTGTTCACAAGTTAAGAGTTAATAACTCGGAATGGTTATAGCTAGAATCAATCTTATTTTATTATTAAATGTATAATAGAAAATGGTGCAATTTCCAATAATTTTTCTATTAGTTTTATTTCAAAGATTTAAAAAAAAAGTTATTATCGAAGAATAAAAATGGAAATTTATTTGATTTTCAAGATGCATAAATAAATATTTCCAAACTTTGTGAAAATCTTCCAATTCTGAATTTTTTATATTAAAAATATTTTTAATGTTGATCACTTAAATTACAGAATTCTCAATGTTTTAAACTTGAAACTTGCATAATTGTTTATTTCAAATTTTTTAAACTACAACTTCTTTAAGACTACATTTTACAGTTTTATAATTGAATGTTATACAACTTCAAAGAGCTTCAAATAAAAATTCTTGAGCCTTAAAAGTACGGCATTAAAAATAATGCAATTTTCAAGAATTATGTTTCAAAGATATGTAAGCTTAAACTTTTTTTTTTAGTTTAATACTTAAAATTTACAATGTACGAATGAATTTTTGGAATATTTATAGTTTGAAGTTATGCAATTATGAATTTTTTTTTAACTACTTGGTTCAATTTTTTAAATTAATAATAAATATTATGTCATATTATATATATTGAATATTATATGATAATACATATGATATAATATTATATAGTCTAGATTTTTTAATTTTAAATTTCCAAATGAAAAAGGTTTGAAATGTAAATCGTGAAAATTTCAGAATATTAATTTTAAAACATATAACTTGCATGATGTGTAATCGCAAATTTCGATAGTTAAAAACTATTTATGCATTCAATATTAAAGATTTGAAAATCAAAGTTCTGCCACTTTGAAAAGCTACAATTAAAAATTCTTTAATTTTAAAAATATAGTGTTGCGAATTATTAGATTTTTAGGCCTTATATTGGAAAGATATGTGATCTCTGACTTTTTAAAAATAGTTTAATTTAAAAAAAAAAAAACAATAAGAGATTCCTTTATTCAAACGATTTCCAAATGAAAATCTGATTGTGAAGATTTAAAGATGAAATTTATTAAATTTCAAAGATGTTCATATAAATGGAAATTCATAAACTTTTTTAAGACTTTTAATTTTAACCTTCCAAATTGAAAACATTTTAAATGTAAGTAATAAAAATTATAGAATTTTTGATTGCAAAACTTAAAAACTGTTTCCTTTTTAATTAAAAATTTAAGAATTTAAAAACCATTCAAGACTTCAGTTTTGAAGATATGAAATTCAAAGTTACAATTTTGAAGAATTTCATTTTGAGATTCTTAATTTTCAAAAATATATGTAGAAGTAAAAATTATTTGATTTTCAAATTTAAAATTTCAGAGGTATCTGAATTTAAACTTTTTTTTCAATTAAGTCAGTTCGAAAGATTTGGAATTGAAAATTCTTAAATTTTGAATATTTGCAGCTTAAAAATCTTTAGTTTTCAATGTATATAATAGAAAATGATGAAATTTTAAATTATTTTTTATAAGGTTTTATTTAGAAGACTTAGAACTAAAAATGATTACATTTTGAAGATCTAACGTTGGCATTGTTTCGCTTTTTAAGATTTTTCAATTAAAAATTCTTCGATTGCGAATAGTAAATATGACAGCGATTATTGATTTTTTGGTGATTCTGATGATTTTTTTAATATTCATTCTGTGACGTGCGATTGCTTGATGTGGAATGAAAAACAGCTAGAAACACTGACTCTACTTGTTTAAAAGGTTAAATTAAAAACTTCTGTGTGAAAATTATGCACTATCACTCCTTTTGAAGACGAGTGAGATCGCAATTAAAATATTAATTTGAAAAGTGACTAATTTACATATTTTACAATTGAAAAAAATAAAACTTTAACTTAAAAATTAATACAGGGATGTGATACTTAGACTTAGTTATCAAATAATTAGATTGATATTGGTTAAATTTACAAAAAAAAATCTCCAAAAACTCATCAAAATGCCATCAAACGTTTAAGAAAAAAATATAGTCAACTTTTAGAATGAAAATTTTCTTGTGTTTGAAAACGATAAAATCAAAAATCTATATACAAAAATTATATTTTTTGACAAATACTTGCAAAAAACTCAGAACTTTTATTTTAATAATTTTGATTTCGGTAATCCTTCTCAAATTTAGTCATTTCTGAGTGAAGAAAGAGGAAAAGCTATTTTTCACGTATTTAATGCTTGTTTATTATATTTTTTTGGAAAAATATTTTGTATGTCTCTTATAGCTTCAGTCAATATTATCAAAAGGTAGAAATTCACTAAACTTTAAAATAATTCAATAAATATTCACTAAGATATCACACGGGAAAGCAAAGTGACCTTTATATATAGAATTACTCACATATTATGCTTTCGTGGAGAAAACAGACAGTTTTAATCAAGAATTGAAGTATTTTTCTTATTATTGTCCGTTTCAACATAAATTCTTCTAACTAAAATAGGTAACACTTTCAGTTAATATTAGATAAGACAGAGGTGCAATTCTGCCGACCGAGTTGTAAATAATTGATCAATTGATTCAGTCCATCGGTCATCTAACCACATCAAAATTGTAATGGATTTACTAAATACCTTTATCCGTTGAGCGAGTTATTTAGGATGATTACAAAGTCAACCTTGTTACACATGTACTGCATAAATAATTCACTCCGTTACCAGACGCTTGTTTGGCTTGGCAAAAGACTCACACATTGTAATGTGTCGCCTCTCTGGCAAAATTATTCTATCTCTGTAACCAAGTGTATGATAATACTAAAATTATGACCACCTTCGTCCTTTACTATCTAGCTTTATTTTATCAGCAATTATCTCTGCGATTAGTTAATTAAACATGTTCAATTAGATTAAACTTTATGTACTGAATTCAAATTTTATTTTCAATCCAGATCTATCCTAGCATGCTTAAAAATTAAAACTATTATAGAAAGCGTCCAATATTATCGACGTGAACAAATTTAGTAGCTGTAATTTCAACCAAATTGTTGACTTTTCAATCCAAAGAAACGATTTTTTTAGAGAAGAGTTGAATTTTCAAACCGAAAAGTTGAATTTTCGACTAAAAAGTTATTTTTTAGACATGAAAAATTAATTTTTAACCAAGAAAGATAATTTTTTTATCATTAAAGACTACTTTTTCATCATAAAATTTGATCACGAAGGATGACTAATAAAATAGTTTATTTTTCAAGCTGAAAATTTAATTTCTTAGAATACAGTAGAATTTTAAACCAGAAAAGAAAAATTTTAACAAGAAAAGTAATTTACAATACTGAAAGATGCATTTTCAACGAAATAGTTTAATTTTTAACTAACAAAGGTAAATTTTGTATCTTAAGTGATATAATACAATTTGAGGTTGAAAAATCTAATTTTCAGAAAAATACGAATGTTCAGACTGTTGAATTTAACTGAAAAATACCAATTTTCAACAAAATAGTTGTATTTTTTAAAAAATAGCTAAATTGTTAAACTACAAAGATGAATTTTCAACTAAATAGTTTTATTTTTAACTAAAAAATAAAATTTTGAACCAAAAATTGAATCTTTAAATTGTAAGTTTGAAAAATAAAATAAAAACCGCATTTTCGGCCAGTTTAATTCCACCAGAAAGATTAATTTTCAAGAAAATACACTAATCTGCTACCAAATAGTTAAACTTCTACTTATAAAGGATACATTTACAACACTGGACAAAGCGCCCCTTCGTGGAGGTTGGTCAAACTTGATTGGCCAATTAAGTCTTTAAAAAAAACCCGGGAGGACGAGAAGCCAAATCGGATTGCTATTATATCCATTGTCTTTATTGGTTTTGATAGGGTGTTTTGAGATTTCGATTGCTTCTCTATGTTTTCTTGAAAAAATATTGTATGATTGTACCAATATCTGATACAATTGATATTATTCAATCCTTTGCAAACTTTCCCTCCGATCTCATACCTTTGATAGAACATTGTTTCAATGAACTTAATTTTTTTTCAATAACCAATTCTACGAACAAACCTTAGGAGCAGCAATGGGATCTCCAATCTCACATGTAATAACCAACATCTTGATTAAATATCTAAAAACTAAACATTCAATTAATCCAAGCTTAATCTTGATTTTAGTGCCGTTACGTTGACGACGCTTTTGTCATCCGGAGACATTGACTAGATGAACTGCACAAGTTTTCAGATTTCATCAATCGATTGCACCCTAATATCCAGTTCACCATGGAAATTAAACAACACACAAAATTGCCTTTTTTGGATTTACTAGTTAACAAAAGATCCGATAACACATATGGACATGAAGTTTACAGAAAACTCACTCATACAAACAGCTAGCTACATGCCTCTTCCACACCAGCATTTCAAAAGCAATTGGTCATCAACTTCCTTGTATACAAAGCTATCTCCATGACAAATTAGGATAACTTACAAAAGAAATTACAAAACGTTAAACAAATCGTAATACAAAACAATTACATAAATAAACCAATTGATAAATCAATAAAAAATATACAAAAAAGCAAGTCAACACAACCTACTAAAGAAAAAGAGAGAAAAAGGACCACCATCCCACCCTACATCCAAGGTATCACAAAACAAATAAAAACGATTTTTAACAAACAAAACATTCAAACCATATTTAAACTACTGCGAAAACAGGATAACTTCTAAACAACCTTTAAAATAAAAAGGCAACTCCAATGATCCGGGAGTATTTGAAATTTCTTGCTCTTGTGGCTAAAACACTTCACGCAATCAGCACTAGCTGAGCATCATATCCAAACAGGGCATAGCATTTTTTTGACAAAACAACCGTCTTCGTGAAAATATACAATATTTTTCCAAAAAAACATAGAAAAGCAATCAAAATCTTAAAACACAATAATAACATCAATAGGGACAATGGATGTAATGCCAGTCCGATTTGGCTTCCCGTCCTTGTGGTTTTTTTTTTAAAGACTTGATTGTTCAACTAAATTCGACCAGCCTCCACGATGGGGCGCTCTGGGTAATCGCAGGCATTCTAGGGAGTATACGAGGTGTATTCAAAAAATAAGGTGACTTTATGGCTTTTTAAAAAAATATTTATATATTCCTCAATATTTATGTTGTTCCCTTCGAAGTAATCCCCCTCAGATATAATACACTTGTGCCAATGCTATTTCCAATCATCAAAGCACTTCTGATAATCATTTTGTGGTACAGCCTTGAGTTCTTCCAGCGATGCAGTTTTTATCTCCTCAATCGTTGAAAATCGATGTCCTTTCATGGGTCTCTTCA
>JAUELO010000179.1:41840173-41851982 GCA_032357855.1 Amphibolips quercusostensackenii | reverse complement strand
CAAACTAAAGTTTACATTTTGATTAATTCAAGAATAGAAATTTACAAAAAATACAAAATTACAAAATAATACAACCATTTTTTCAAATATAATGACAACTCAGGCAAATCAAATTATGTATTTGAAATGGTAATTTGTCGAGCTGGAAAAAAGAAGGGGGAAATTCTATCACACCCTATGCATTTTCCAACTTTATGATTTTTTTACGAAAATTGTCAGAATTATTATATTTGAAAATTTATGGTAAAAAAGTCTTTTTTATTCATGCATCAACTTTGATTTATGTTAATAAAAAAAGTTTTTTTGTTTAAATCACATGTTTTAAATATAACAAATAAGCATAACTTCCTTACTTTTAAAGAAAGTGTATGAATATTATAGGTCAATCGGTTTTCCTCGAATCAGGCAATCTTTATGTTCTTGCATAAAATTTAAATTATGTTAAAGAAAACAAGTTTTATTATAAAAACCGTTTTTTTAAATATTATGCAATACCATAGTTTCCTTACTCTTTCATAAAATGTATGAATATTATAGGTCAATCAATTTCTCTCAAATAAACACATCTTTTCTATTCTAACGTCAACTTTAAATCATGAGAATAAAAAATTTTCCACTATAAAAATCGATTTTTAATATAATATACGTGACCATAAATTCCTTACTCTTTAATAAAATGCATCAATTTTGCAGGACAATAAATTTGGCTCGAACCAAGATATCTTTTTTATTTTTGCATGAATTTTGAATTATATTTTTAAAAAAGTTTTACTATAAAAAACCGTATTTTCAAATATCATGCATTTCCATAGCGTTCTTACTCTGCAATAAAATGTATCAACATTGTAGGTCAATTGATTCGTCTCGAATCAACACATAGTTTCTATTCTTACATCCTCTTTAAATCATGATAATTAGACAGTTTTTTACCATAAAAATCGATTTTTTAAATAATATGAATAAACATAACTTCCTTACTCTTTAATAAAAGATGATAATATTATAGGTCAATCGATTCGTCTCGAACCAAGGAATCTTTTATTTTCCTGCATCGATTTTGAATTATGTAAATGAAAAAAGTTTTACTATAAAAAACCGATTTTCAAAATATTATAAAGTGCTACAAAAAAATGCAATGAATATTCTTATGAACTCTTCGGTCAGTTTAAAGATATTAGCAATGCAAAAAAAAAAATTATTCTCAAATGACGGCAATTTATCTGCAACCTTTTTTAAGTTATATTTATTTTAATCTGAAAATAATATAATTCCGTCTTTGAAACATTTTCTGTTAGAAATGTGACAAGATTAAACTCGTGGTATTTAAATGAATAATGGACAAAAAAATGAAAAATTGGTCAGGAAAGAGTCAGGAAATTTTGAAACAGAACTTTTTGGGCCATCCTTATGGAGAAGAGAATAGGAAACTAAAAGAATGAGTATAACAAATATAAAATGAATCTTTTGCATTGAGAGTAGGAGAGAAAAAAGAAAAGGAAAAAGATCAAGGAACGGAGAAGCAGCAGCCGAGACTTCGAGATGAACCGAAATCTAGGGAAAAATTTTATCGTATATTCAATACGTGTTTCGACTTATAACTGTCTGCCATGGAGGAAAGAGTTTCTATCCCGGAAACTAAAACTGTAGAAGAAATAAAGAAAGACAGAAAATTGATGCGCGAAAAGAAAGCACGTCGAAAATCGCTGGATTTTATTATCGGTTCAAATGATTTTCAAGGAAAACTGGACGGAGTCTTATTTGCATTTTGAAGGTTGTATTTCCAATCTTGGGAAAAGATATAAGCCGGTTTCCTGATACATATCTATGTCACTTAAGAAGAACAATTTGGTGTTTTATTGACAGTTTTATTCCGGACTTCTTTATGGCGAATGTGTTATTAAAGATTGAGTGTGATCCCTAAAATTATTTAAAAGTAATTAAGTAAAATAACAGTCGATGAAGACCAAAAAAATTTGTATTTTTCACAAAAACAAAAAGATCAATTTTGATCTAGTAATTGATTTTTTTCATCTCTTCTATTTCCTATCAGAATTGTATTTAGAAAGTAAATGTAATTTATGCATCACATTGCTTTGAAAATTCAACATTGTTAAATAAAAGTTTTAAGAAAAAAGTTAATCTGCAACCAAATAATTGAATTAACAACAAGAAAATATGAATGCTCAACTAAAAATGCAATAAATGATATTTCAATCAGTTTGATTTTTTAACCTAAAAATACGAATTTTTAATAAAAATCTTAGTTTTTAACCATATACTTAAATTCTTTACCTAGAAGGTTAATTTCCTACTAAAGAAGACGAATTTTCAACTAAAATGATGAATCTTTAACAAAAACATGACTTTCTAACAATTTAGTTTAGCTTTTAATTAGGTATTTATTATTTCTGTGAATTTATTTGAAACCAAGAAAGATGAATTCTTGACGAGAAATTTGATAGTTGATCTTGAAACTAAAAAAGATGTTGGTTTTAAATAAATAGAAAATTAAATTCATCTAAAAAGAAAAAATACAAATTTATTCTTAAGTTTCCTTACTTATTTCTTTTCAGAATATATACAAGTAAAATTTTCCTAGATTTCCAGATTTTATTTTAAAAGATTTAAAAAATGTTTGAAAAACTTTTAAATTTTTCAAATATTTTTAATCTTCTCAATACTCCTACAATCCAAAAAAATCTATTAATCTGACTTCAATTATTACCGTAATTGTTTAAAAATCTAAGATTTGCTTCTGCTAATTTTGGAAATATTTTGATTGTATTGAAACCCTTTAAAATCTTTAAAAAATTTCAAAATCTAATTCTAAAATCTTTATAAACATACATTTTTTTTCATATTCTTGGAAATATTCTTGGGTTAAAATTTATTTTTGTGTCTGTTCAAAACTTCTAAATAGATTTAATCTTGAGAAGTAAAAATATGTTGCTTTGAAATATTCTAAATTTCTTTTCGAATATGTAACAAATTATTAAAAATCTTTTCAAATTAAAATTATTGTTTATCTTTTAAAAACTTCTAAGACTTTAAAATATCTTTTGAAATAATTTTAAGTTTTATTACAATTTTTTTCTGCAAAAATGAAAAAATTGTTTAAAATTCTTCTAAATTCTTTTTAGACGTATTTTGAAATCTTTAACTTAACATTAATCTTTTAAAATAAAACCTAAATTATTTACAGTTCTTCAATATTAAATAATATGTATAATTAAAATTTTCTCTTTCGTCCACAATGTTTAAAAGCATCCATAAATAAATTTTATCATCAAACAAAATTACTTATTTGAAAATGTGGATTTACTAAATTGATGGTGCAGAAAATTCCTAATCTTTATTGATAGATAATTATATCTAACCTCATTTAATATGCTTAAGGGGTTATTAATAAAATCCTTTTGTCATATAAAAAACATTTGGTCGAAACGTTAAGAACTTAATATCGTTGCCTTTATTATCGCAGGATCAGTTTCAATTTAAAGTTTCTCTTTTAAAAAATAAATTTTTAGAATTGAAATTCATTATTGAAAAATTGCGATTTACAAAATTCCAGAAAATTAAAGAAAAAACTAAAAACAGCTATTGAAATTTTTATTCACACAGTGTTTAACTAATCAGGTATTCAACAACAAGGAGTGCGATGTTTGTGATAGTATCGTTCCATCAATTTTATTAGACTAGCATCATCAATCTCGCGCTATGCGCGCGTGCAGTTTCTCGTTTTAAGGGTCAATATAATTTTGAAAATAAAATTATTAAAAAATGTTAATATTTATTTATTTTTAAAGTTTATTAATTAATTTTTTAAAGGTTATATACATATAATTGTACTGAAAAATTGAAAATAATTTTAAACATGTGTGATAGTTCCAGATATCCCAAATCAAAATTTTAATAAAAAAGGTAATCTTTAACCAAATAGTTTAATTTCCAAAAAAAAGCATCCTCAACAAAAAAGGCAATACTTGGTATTTCAATCTACAAATATTTTTATTTCAAATAAAAAATAGTTGCATCCATAACAGAATTGCAACAAAATAGGTGAATCCTCAATCAAACATATGAATGAAAATATGAAAAATATGAAAACCAAGAAGAATAATGTTCTGCTAAAAGATATAAATTACAACAAAACAAGTGATCATTTAACAAAGTAGATTTACTTTTAACCAAGTAATTAAACCTCAAACAAGAAATGATGACTTATTAACGAAAAATATAATAGTTGATAATTAAGCTAAAAATATTTTTAATTTTAAATTGAGAAGTTTTGAATTCATCCAAAAAGACGAATTTCAACAAAATGGTTAGGTTTTTAACAAAAGAGATGAATATAAAAAAAAACGTGATAAATCTTCAATAAAAAAAAGTGTTTCTCAAATGAAGCAGATTACCTGTTGAACAAGTAATTGAATTTCAAACCCAAAAAGATGAATTCTCAAAGAATAGTTGAATTTGCACCAAATACAATTTTTTAATTCAGATTGAAGAAAAGCTTAGGATCAATTTAAGTTATTTAAAAGATGTTTAAGACCGTTTGACATTCGGAGAAGATTTAAGATAAAGTTTTTCTTTAAAAATAAATTTTTTGAATCAAAATCTCTCATTCATGCAACCAATCAGGTAGACAACAACTGTGAGTGCGAGGTTTTCGAGAATTTTGTTTCACGTATTTTTACATTCTCATTATAATACGAAGGTATTTTTATGTGAAAACTGACTATCCAGGATTTGTTTAATTCTTTGAAAAAAATTTTTAACAATTTATACTCTTAACTTTTTTTATAGAAAGAAAATTATCAGAGTTATAGCATTTTTAAAATAAAACTAATAAAAAATCTAAAATGAACATTTTAAGACGAACAACGCACGATATGAAAGAAAGACTCGTAGAGAAAAACGTTGCATTTAGATTTCCCTGCAAGATTGTCAAAATAAATGTTTTAATTTCCCTCAAAAATCAAAAACTCAAATTTAGATTCTACAAAAAAAAAATTATGGAAAATAAAAAATTCCATTTCGCGGTCAAACTCTGCAAGGTGCGAAAAAAGATGAATAAACAAAAATTATGTGTCTAAAAAAGATCTTCAAGTTTGTTATCAATCAATTTCTTATAGGACACGTAGTTTTTGTTTTATTCGTAAAAAACATAAAAAAAAATAACATTAAAATTCTGGACGAACGGCACAAGCTAAGAAAAAAAATAAAACAAAAGTTGTTCACTCAAAAAGAGCTACAAATTTGTCATAAATTATTATTTGTAACACGCGTAGTTTTCTTTAATAGTAAAAAATCACATTGATAATAAAAAAATTAAATTTTCTGAAAAACGACACGACGGATGAAAAAAATTAAAATAACAAGAGTTGTTCACGCGAAAAGAATCTACAAGTTTGTAATTCATAATTTTTAGATAGGACATGTAGATTTTCTTTTATTCACAAAAAATAAGATCAAAAATTTAAACATTAAATTTTTGGACAAATGACACAAGCTATGGAAAAAAATTAAACAAAAGTTGTTGATCCGAGAAAAGCTTAAAATTTGTCATTAATAATTTTCAAAAGGACGCGTAGTTTTTGTTTTAATAGTCAAAAATGTCCTTGAAAATAAAAAATTAAATTTTTGGATAAGCGACACGAAAGACAAAAAAAAAATTAAAAAGACAAAGGTCATTTACCCAAAAAGGATCTTCAAATTTGCTATTGATAATTTTTAGATGGAACAAGTAGATTTTCTTTTATTTGTGACAAATGAGAATCAAAATTGAAAAATTAAATTTTATGAAAAACGGCACGAGAGATGGAATAAAATAAAAAGACAAGAGTTGTCTAACCAAAAAAGATCTAGAAATTTGTTATAAATAATAAAAAATAAAAAATAAAAAATTCTATTTTCCCGTCAGACTATGCAAGATATGAAAAAAGGTGAATCAAAACAAATTATACACTGAAACAAGATTCACAAATTTGATATCAATCACTTTTTTAGAGAAAATGTAGTTTTTGTTTTATTGGTAAAAAAAACGCAAAGAATAAGAACAATAAATTTTTGGACGAACGACACAAGTTACAAAGAAAATAATAAAACAAATATAGTTCGCCAAAAAAGGAGCTACAAATTTGTTTTAATTATTTTTTGATAGGATGCGTAGTTTTTGTGTTATTCCTGAAAACATTAAAAAGAAAAAAAATTTAATTGTCGGGCAAACGATACAAGCTACCAAAAAAAATTATTATAAAGAAGTTTTCACCCAAAAAGTGGTATAAATTTTTTATAATTAGTTTTTTTAAGGAACGCGTAGTTTTGGTTTAAATCGTAATAAATAAAATAGAATAAAAATTAAAGTCTTGGACAAGCGACATAAGCTATGAAAAAAATAAATAGACAAAAGTTGATCATACAAAAAAGAACTAAAAATTTATTACAAATTATTTTTTGATAGGATGCGTCGTTTTTTTTCATCGTAAAAAATAACATAAGAAATAAAAGAATTAAAATTTCTGATAAACGACACACAATACGAAGAAAAATTTATACACAAAAGTTGTTCATCAAAAAAAAGCTACAAATTTAGTATTAATAATTTTCAGACGACATGAGTAGATTTTCTTATAACCGTAAATAATAAGATTAAAAATAAAAAAGGGACGAAAAAAATGAAATGAATCGTAAAAAATAACATTAAGAATAAAAAAGTTAAATTTACGGAAAAACGGCAGAAGTTGTAATAAAATATTCAATAACAAAATTGGTTTTTACAGGATGCGCCCTTTTTTAAATTGAAAGAACAAGACAATAAAAATACGTATGTCTCAATACCAATGCATATTATGAATTGTCATAATATAAATTTATTAAAATGAAACATTTTTCAGAACATTTGAGAATTAAATTTAATGCCAGATAAGAAACAAATATTAAAGTAATCTTGATAAATAAAATTTGTACCTTATTTTGCAATCTCTGAATAAGCAATCTCAGGCCGAAGTACAGAAATAAATGTAATATACATTTAATATAATAGTGTTGAAAATAATGTAGGAAAGTTCGCATGATCGACAAAATCGAGTGCGAAGCATGATATACGTAATAAGAATGTGTTCTTTAAAGTCGAAGGAGCTTTAACAAAAGAGAATCCACAATCAATAAATTACAGTTGTCATTGATTTTATCTTTAATTATAAAAGGTTTCTGCACAAATGTGAGTTAAATACATTATAGCGCGAAGAGCAAGATGAACATAATATCGAGCGCGAAGCGCAAGAACTAAAGGTCGCGCCTCGACTGTTAGTTTAGATAGAATAGGATCAAAAATGCTTTGAGCTAGAGTTTGAATTATAACTGAGAAGTTCGCATCTAAATAAGTGTTTAAAAAAAGTGATACATACTTAAGAATTGCAGTTTGTAATAAACTTAAAATACCTAAAAATTTCAGTGTGAAAATAACCTATATGCACAGGTATTTTAGTTAAAGCTTCACAAAGTTCGTTGCCCCTTTTACCAATTGATGCGTTCGCAGATATAACTTGTAAGGCCGTAAATCAATACAAGTGAGGAACTAATTTATTTCCAAACATACATAATTCTTAGCATTATTTCTGCACATTTCTGAGCTGTCAATATTTTTCTTATATTTCATTAAAAATAAAAAGAAGGATTCACAATCGTCGCATAAAGAATAGCATGCAAATAGGGAGTACAAATCGACAACGGAAATTTCCGTTCCATTATTGGACAAGAAGGTGTATTCAGGGAATGTGAAATATCTTGAGTATTTGAGAAATATTTTTCACTTGTCACACTTGAAAAGCGAGCTTTAAAGTCGCAGTCTTTTTTTAAATCCGATTTGTAAATGTCATATTTTCCTCACACGTCAAGTTATTATATACGAAGTTCCCATTCAAGCAGAGTCGGGACAAATTCGTAGCCTTTCTCATTTCAGATGCTTAACTTTTTTAAAATGATTTTCAGAAATAGCTAAATACTATTTTTATGTCGTAATTACGTTAAGAGGTATAAAAAAGTTGAAAAATTTTATTTATGAATTTTTCGCTTCAGTTCATTAAGTTTATTCGGCATAGAAATAGGATTGTATCAATGAAAGCCTAATTTGACAAACATTTTTAGTTTGTACATTATGAATTGAATCGGTCAGTAGTCTACTAGCTTATTTGAAACTAGCAGCAAATTCCTAAAATTACAAATGTAAATAATAAGAAAATTCATAATTAATAAAATTTTTGAATTGAAAGGGTTTGAAATTTGAAAAAATATATTGAACGATATTGAGTTAAAAACATTCGAAATCGACAATTTTTAATTAGGCAAGTTTGGAAAAGGTTAATATTTTTAATGGAATGTAAAGAAATTAAAATCAAAATTAAAAAATTTTAAAACCAAAATTTTAAAAAATGAACAATTTCATCAAAAAGGAGTTGAGATCATATGAGTTAAAATTAAAATTGCGAAAAATAGTACGATTTAAAAACGTTCAAAATTAAATATTTTCAGATCAGAATTTTGATAATAGGGTTATTTAAAATCTGAAGAAATTAAAATTGTATTATTTTAGTTAACAGTGTTTTAAACTAAACAATTTAAAGTTGAAAAATTTAAATTCTATATAATTTTTAATATTTAGGTATTCAAATTTCACAATTCAACATTGCAAACTAAATTGAATGTTCAAAAATCAAATTTTCATGACATAAAAAATTATGATCAACTGGTAGAATTGTTTAGAATATTTTTTCTAAGATCAAACAACAAATTTACCGTAATTTTTAACATTTAAAATAAAAGCATTTGCATTTGCGAACCTTTTAATTTGAATCATTTTAAAAAAACATCAGAAATGATATCATTGCGATTAAAAAAAATTGAAAGTTAAAGCATTTTTAATACAAAGCGGTGAAAATAATCGAATTTGAATTTTATTTATAACTGAATAAAATTGTTAGCTACATTAAATTGTGATTATATAATTTTTTTTATAATCAATTATATTCAATAAATTTACATTAGTAAAAAATGAATAATTTTTAATTGTTGATCACCCTTTTTAAAAATTAAGCATTTCAATTCTAATTGAAAATTTAAAACTTATGAAAGGATAAAAATGGAAAATTTAACGTCTATCATGAAAATTCAAAACTCTGAAATTGTATCCATTAAAATTAAAGAAATTTCCTAATTACTAGAGTATTTATTTTATACAGCTGAATTTTGATCTATTTTGATTTTAGACAACAAAATTTTGAACTTTTTAATTTTAAATAAATAATTTTCTTTAATTTTCAATTAAAAATCGGACAGATTTAGGATGTTGCATTAAAAATTAAAAATTAAAAAAAATGCAAGGAAAAATTTCTATGTATGATTCCAACGTTTGAAATTTTACGATTTCGGGCCTTTCCATTCGACATTTTTTTTAAGGAGTTTAAAATATTCAACATCTTGGAAAATTTTCAAATTAAAGATAATTCAATTTGTTAATGCGTAGTTCTAAAACCTTTTCTGTTTTGTGGCTTGACTTTTACCTTTGAACTTGAAGGTGTTCACTCACCAAATCTTATAATTTAATATTTTATGATTTCAAAGAATTTAAAAAACTAGACAATTATATTTAAATCTGAAATTATTAGGTTAGAAATTGGATATCAAAGCTTTCGATATCAAAAATTTCAATTTTTAAAGACTTATAGTGAAATGCATCTGATATTTTTAATATTCAAATTCAAATTTGTAAATTGGAGAAATTTGAAATTAGAAGCTTTAAAAAAAAATAATAAAACCAAATATTTTCTAATTTAAGCTGTCAAAGCAAAAAAAAAAAAACTTTAGTTTCAAGGTCTCAAAAATTAAGCAGTTTTACAATTGCGAATTCAAAACTATAATTTTTAATTTTATTTGTTTGAAGCTTCAAGATGATTAATATTTTATGATTAGTATCATATATAGTAGCAAGTGACATTTAGGGTGATTGGAACGATTTTTTTTACTAAAAAATGTGATTTCTGTAAAAAAATCACTCTCATTTTTACTGTTTCAAATGAAAGAATTTTAAATACTGTAAACCTTTTAGGTTCAATCATTACTGACACTTTAAAAATTATATAATTTCTTATTAGAAATTTTTAAAATAAATATAAATTCAAATGTGAAGTAATAAAAATTAAGCAATTGAGGCATCGGATCAAAAAACGTTGTATGAACAGAAACCTTGAAAGAAGAAAAGTCTGCTTTTATGGGTATAAACTCGATATTCATTATTTCTTAAAATTAAAAAATATTTATTTTAAGTTTAAATCATAATAAGGAAGAATTTTAAATAGTTTTATGAATAAGAATGCGATACATTTACAAAGCTTAAATGATTCCTGCTTCAAAAACAATCAGGTATTCAGCTATTTCCCATTATTAAATCAAAATGCTAAAAATTTGAGGATAAAGCTTTCTCTTTCACGATGAATTTTCTACAAGATACTTTTTATAGTTTCAAATTATCCACGTTATTATTTTTAAAAACAGCAGAGCCCCGGTTTAAGAACAGATCCGGGGCTGCCTGCAAATAGCCTTGATCTAATAGCCTGCAAATAGTCTTTAACTAAAGAAAAACGATTTTTTTTAATTTACAGAGAAATGCATTTCTAGTAAAGTACTTCAATTTTTCAATAAGTAGTTAAATTTTTGGCTAAAACCAAGATCTATCGACACAATAATAAAAAAGTAAAATTTTCATTCAATAAAATTACTTTTTTTTTCAGTGATTAACTTTGTAGTTTTATCAAAAGAGAAAAAAGTTCAATGTAAGTTTTTTGATTGAAAATTAATAATAGTGTAAAATAAAAACAATTTACAGGTTATTATTTTAAAAAAATTTGATTAAATTCTTCAATTGGTAACGGTAATATGTCAACACTGATTAAATGCTTATGCTTACACTTTATTTTGCTTAATTTCATACAATGTACGTTCGGTTATCAACTTTCGGTTATCTACTTTTCTTCAGCATTTTAACAAGTCTTCATACAACCGAAACTAAGACACCTTGCTGAACACTAAAAACAAACTGACGCTTATGCTTACAGCTGATCTAATTATCCACTGAGGGCACTGCCCGCTTTTATCGCTCCGCTACTGGCGGTGACGCATTATTTACAAACTTTCCTCGACTCCGCGAGCTGAGAAACTTTAAGGACCAGCAGTTTGAAAAATCACTAAACCGGGGGATCCTCAACCGAGGTTCTTGTGTACCTAGATTAATTATATATCCTTATACAAGCATTCAAATATTTGTGTATATTTATTTTAATGTATTTTATTTTCCTGTCGACAAAATTTGATAGAACAAACATTAAAGTATTATTTACTTAGTAAAAAGCTAATATTAAATAACAATTTTAAAAAATAAAAAATAATGAAAATAGAAGTCCAAAATCCAATTTCAATGCCACCGTGGACGAATTTCCGAATCAAAAAAACCGACAGTAAAAATCTCTGTTTATAGGGTAACGGAACTAGTTACTGTTGGGATACTTTTGTCCCAGGTCGAAGATTTTATTTTTATAAAGGATTTTATTAATAAATTAAAAGATTATTTAATTTGAGAAAACCTTAAGGGCTTCCAGCATATCCTACGAAACCTAAAAATAAATTTAAGGATTTAAACGTCTGCTTGTAGACTAAAAAATAAAATATCAGTTTATCTTTACAAATAAAAAAAATGCGCAAAAAAATCAACAGTTGTTCTAGGCAAAAGTAAAGGAAATTCGTATATCGACATCCT
>JAUELO010000179.1:41817803-41828100 GCA_032357855.1 Amphibolips quercusostensackenii | reverse complement strand
ACCTTCTCATTATACGATGAGAATGTAAAAATGACTTTAACCGTCGAGGCTTTGATAATTTTATAATATTTGCAAGTAAATTTTTTGTTTTATCTAATCCAAGCATGAAGTGGAAAAACGGAAAAAACCGCGCGTGAAGCCCGCGATGAGAATGTGGCCGCTAAGCAGGCAGATTTTTCATTTATTATTCAATATTTTTTGTGCAAAAATTTTAATTTTTGATTTTTTTCGAAATTTGAAAATTTGTTATAATATTCTTGTAGGGCTTACAGACAGACAGACATACATACAGACATACATGCAGACAGATGGACGGACGGGGGTCTCAAAACGTGGACATTGAACAAAAACCGGGGGAAGGGTCAAATTTTACACAAATCTAATACCTTTTCATTATAAGATGAGAATATAAAAATGCGATTCGGAACAAATTCTTCTAACAATATGTGTATTGGATTTCATAAGAATTTGCTATGCAAAAAAAAGTCATCGAAAAAATAGAGATATTAGAGAATTAAAGAGAGCAAAGTAAGAACCATAAAGAATTTTGAAAACATTTTTGCAAAAGTTCTATAGTATTTTTGTTCTTTTTCTGCTATCTATCTACTAATAGCACTTGAAGTAATTCAAGAGAAAAAAAGGAGTGAGAAAAATATGGCAATGGTCTTTTTCGCTCCTCGTTTCTTTGCCGATCCCTGCAATCCTTAAAAGAGGGTGTAGGATACGCTCCGTTGGATAATGCATCCAACGTAAAAATGGGTGGATGGGGTTTCCAGCCGGATTCCCATATCGCTATCGGGAAGTCGTGGCAGAAAAGGAATGAGAGTGTGGGGCGAAAAGACACTTTTGTAAGTTAGTCGGCCTGAAGAGGCACATAAGGTTTTCGAATTCCACAGAACGATTGTAAACGTCAATTTGCTACTTAATAGGGTCATCCACTAATTTTTTTTGCACATTTAAAATATATGTCCTGAAATCACTAATAATACCAGCATAGTGTAAAAAAACTTTTTTGAAATTTATATTTGAAAAGGAACATGTGTACACTTTCAAAATCATGTTTCTCTCGCGCCTATTCGGCTACCTGCTGTGACGTAGCACGACTTCAAAATCTTGTAAATAAGCCGGTCGATTTACGGTTTTGCTTCATAAAAATGCAAAGAAAACAGTGCTCTAATTGGTATTTCGTGTTTCAATGCAAAAATACGTCTGTCAGAAATCCAGGAAAATTATTTATATCTATACCCAAAGGTAACGAATGAAAAAAATTGTACAAAATTGTTCAGCGTGACATGTGCCCTAACACATCTTTAACTTCAACAGTATATTGTTGCGAAGATTATCTCAACGATAAATGAATATTTTTATTTTAAAAAGAAAAATATAAAATATGCTTTTTTGATAACATAAAACTCGTAATTGACTGATATTCAACGGTGTTATATATATGGGATGCCGGGATGTATGTGAAGTCCAACCTCGCAAAATCAAATTGTTAATTTATGCAACAACTATTTTAACATAAAGTATTTATAGAAGTTATTATGAATCTTATAATTATTAATTTTATATAAAAATTTCACAGAATTATTTATAGAATTATTTATGAAAGCACTCATAAAAGCATCTATAATAAAAGTGAGGTTAGGTTTTCTGGATGCAATATTGCCGATATTGCATATATGTTACGATTCTCCTAAAGCAATTATCTTTCTAAATTAATAAATCAAATATGTATAAGTGAATGTTTTAACGGGTTGCCATTTATACGATTTACTTATTTTTTCGCTTTCACTCTTTGAGTCACAGCAACGTTCAAACTGGAGCACTTCGCAAAAAAATGACTAATCATAAGTGTACTCACTTTTGACAAATTATTCGAATGGGCTTTCACGTATCCATGCATATCGATACTTTATTAAACTAACCCCTTTTTGCCAAAAAACGTTGATCATCAATAATTTTAATTGTTTTTATCAAACTGACAATGTATTTTCTTCGGTATGTAAGGCGCGTGATGTGACACCACGTGTTTCGAGCCGTGAAGGCGCTGCATGCGTTTTTAATAAATCGTCATTTCTAGTGCATATTTTATAACTTTTTTTATAAATTATTATAATTTATTAAATTAGCGAAATTAACTTTTAATTGCATATTTTTATTTTTTGGGGGTCAAAGTTTATAAAAAAACTTTACTATAAGGCAAACAAAATTTTTGTAGATGACCCTATTTTACCCTGAAATCTATTAGGATTAGAATTCTTAAAAAATAATCTTTAAATTAATTCGTTTATTTACTTTGTTCGCATTGATTCTTTAATGCTGCTGCTCGCTCGTCGCGTGTTTTTCGTCTCGGGACTTTTTCTATTATGTCAATATGACAGTTTATCAGAATATGTCATTTGACACATTATCAAATTGTTTTTATACTTGAAACATTATTGAAATAATTTTATTAAAATTATTGAATTTCAAAAATCTTGATGCACTATTCAAAAATTAATTATTCATAATGTCTTTCATACTTTAAGGATCCTAATTTAGGTATGCTTGCATTTGTAATTGAAGTTTAAAATTGTTTAGTTTTTATTGCTTCAAAATTGAGTTCGCTGATTTTGAATGTTTCCAATTAGAAATCATATAATTATTTAAGTCTTTAGAATAACTGAACTTTGAAGTTTTATAATTTTTCAAATTTTTTAGTTCTAAACGGTGACAATGACTGTATTTTTTTTGGAAGAAATCACATTTTTCAGTAAATAAATCTATCCAATTACTTTTGAATATCATTTTATACTACATAATATGATACTTAATGAGCAATTCTATAACAGTTTAATTTTTTAAACTGTAAAAATAAAGTTTTATTTTGCTTCAAAACCTGCAATTCAAAAATATTTGGCATTAAATTTCTTAACTTTGAGTGTTTTATAATTCCAAATTTAATGGCACAATTTTATAATTTTAAATTCAAATATTAAAAAAAAGAGGAAAAATTCACTATTAAATCTTTCAGAATAACAAATAATAATTTTAAATGAAAAGTTACAGATCAGATTAATTGAGAATAATTAGTAGAATAACAAAATAAATAAAATAATTAAAATTTTCAAGTGTTCAAGTATAAATACGTTTAAATATCATAATAGTTGACAACTAACCATTTTTATTAGTTTTAAACGAAGTTTGTATTCATTCAATTTACCCATTAAAAATGACTTTATTTTCAACATTTTTTCTTTAAACAAATTAATTTGAAGGGAATTTAATTTAAAAAATTTCCATTTTAATTAGTGATAACGACAGTAAATGTTTTTTTGATCTTACATACAAATTTCCTAATTAATTGTAAGGTTGAATTTCAGTTTTCGATGTAATAATAATTTACAATTCCAGAATTACAGAAGCTTCAAATTTGAACGCTTTCACTAAGAAATTATATAATTTAAATTCATTTGAATTTTAAATGATTTAACTTTCAAAATCTGAAACTGAAAATATTAAATTTTTAGCCTTTTTAAATTTTGTCCAATTTCATAAATTTCAATCTAAAATTTTTCAGTTTCGAGATTCTTTAATTTAGAAATAAATTGTTGAATTTTAAACGCTCTAAATTAGATATTGTAAATTTTCAACTCCTTTTTATTAAAATTGTCTGATTTTCAAAAGTTTACTCTGAATTTACGTTTAATTTACCACGTTTTTATTTAAAAATGAACAATTTTTTTGTTATCCTATTTAAAATATTGCCCTTTTTAATACGCTTATATTAGCTTTACTTGTTAAAAATATTTCCTGATCGTAGATTGTGTGATTAAAAACGTTTTTAATTTACAATCGTTCAATAAATTTGAAAAAATTAAAATGCTTTTAATTTAAAATTATTAATTATTGATGATTGTCTGAAAAATGTTTAGAACCTAATATTAAAAATTTTTTTTAAACGGATTTTTAAATAGTTTATATTGTTAATTCAGAAAAAATCCAAAAATGTTCACATGTTATTATATCACACGCGAGTATAATCATTTTAATTTTTATAATTCAAATTTAATATTTATTTTCTAATTTTAATTTTAATTTTTTTAATTTTAATTTTAATTTTAATTTTAATAAGGGATCCTAATTAAAAAGTTCCTCAATTTTGAACAAAGTTTGGATTTTTTAAAATTTATAACACTTCAAGTTTGCATTTGGTGATTTTGAAAGTTTTTAATTTGAAATCATATGCTTTCTAAAGTTTTTACAATAATTAAATTCAAAAAATTCACAAAATTTGAAATTCTCTGATTTTGTCTGGTGCAAAGAACTAAAATTTTTGTTTGTACAGAAATTTTAATTCTAGAGCGCGATTCTAAAATAGTTTAATTTTTGAGGCCTCGAAAATAAAGTAGTTCAACTTTAAAAGTTGAATTTTGAAAATATTTGTTTTTAAGATTTTTGATTTTTAAATACTCAGTCAGAAAGTTTATTAAATCTTCAAGGTATGGTTTGTTATGGTAATGTTGTTAAGCGGATGAAACTCATTAAAAATGGACAGTTCCTAATGCTTTTTTATAATTATACCATTTTTATGGTAATTAAATTTGTTTAAATTTTCTATCAATTTAAAAAAATATCCTTAAAATTAGAAAAAATTTAAAACTTTTTAAATCTTAAGAATACTATTAGAAATCCTCAAATTTTATAACATTTCTCTTAATACCTTTACAAATTTTTCAAAAAACTTTTCGAAGCTATACAATCAATTGGAATCTAATAAGCCTGTTAAACCTTATTAAATTTTATGAAATCTGACAATATAAGAGGTCTTATCAAAGGTCTCAACAAATTGTTTTTAAACTTCCAAAATTCTAGGAAATTCTTTAAAACCGCATGCCGTTTTTTTGAATCTCTTAAAATTACTAAAATTCTTGGAAATTCCTTTTACACTAGTCAATCATTTGAATATTCTTTGAAATCTTTAGAAATACCCTAAAATCTTTAAAATCCCTTTTATTCTCTGCAATCTCTTAAAATATTTAAAAATATTTTCAAATCTTAAAAACCCGTAACAATTTTTTAACTATTGAAAATGAATTTCTTTTAAATTTACTAAAATATTATAAAACCGTTGAAACCTCGTGAAAGTACATAAAATCTGATGATATTCCTTGAAATCCCTTAAAGTATTTGAAGTTCTATAAAATCCTTTGAGATCTCAGGAAATTTATTAAAATTATTAAGAGCCCTTAAAATCCCAAAAAATTACTAAAATCCTTAAAAATCTTGTAAAATCCCTGGAAAATTAAACAATTTTTTCAAATCTTGACAATCTTCTGCAATTCCTTGAAATCGTTTTTAATGTCCTAAAATCTTATAAGCTTTATGGAATCCTTCCAAATATAGTCGAACCTGTATTTCTCTTCCCTTAATTGCCCCCTCCCGGTAATTGACTCTACGACGCGGACTTGTGTGAGAGGAGCCGCGGGGTTAAAAGGGGAGGTCGTTCGTGGTCAGTCCAGCGTTAAAAAACAGGAGTAACTGCGTCATGACGTTGCATCACACTCCACTCTAGGGCGAGAAGAGCACACACTCTTGCATAGCGAATAAGTACGATATAGGGCTCGCGTCGGTCAGCAGTAGGGCTCCAAAGCCAATTTAAGATGATCGGACTAATCGGATTATTTCGTGCCATGACTTATTTCGTGCGACTGGATGCGCTTGCGCAGTACCTCTTTGATCTTAACAACAGCGCCACCGGACATGCGAACTCTCTTGTATCTCGAAGTTATTGCTGGATCAAGTTTAATGAAGAAGAACAGCCAACATAAAGTCATTTGAATCAAAAATGTTAAACTACGATATAAAATTAATTATTTGCTATAGAATTTTTTGTTAATTTTTAATTAAAATAAAAATTCCTCGTCATAGTTCCAAATTGGTGGCGCTCTCGTATAGCTACCCCAGCTATCTATCCTCTACGACTTTTTGTAATTTCAAACTGTCAAGTGCTGGCAAGTTTTTTGCAAGGTGTTTTGTTTAAGAATATTGATGTGCTTTTGGATACTGCTGTATTAGAAAATAATCCAGAAAAATCCACCGAAAATGGTACGTTAATACGCCCCTGACTTTTCAAGTTCGGTGGACCTCTATAGTTGCCATCGTTAGACCCAAATCCGGCGAAAAATTCGGGTTTGACTGTATTTCGCAATTCTTTCAAACCGCATAATAACCAAAATCTTTAAAATTCGTTAATTCTTGTAAAATTTTATGCAATTTATAGAAATATAACTAAATGTTTATAAGTTTCTCATATCGGTTGAACCTTAAAAGACTTAGAAGAAAAAAAACTAAGCTTATTTTTAACAAGAAAAGAGAACTTCAAATTCGAAACAAATCTTATAACATTTAAATTGTATTACGTGAAATTGGAGTAGTACATTAACCTCAGAAAATACTTTCAGATGACTAATATTAAATATTTATATGGTAGTAGAAATGAGAAATAACTGTGTAAGACTCTTTCTTTAAGCTGAAAAGAAAAAAAATGAGATAAATTAGACCGTTATCGAAAATAGGATTTACAAGAGATGGTAAGATTTTCTTTGAAACTTGGGACCAAGTCAAGAAAGAAGAGAAAAATTTGCAAGAGTTTACCTTTATCTCACGCTCCAGAGCAGCGGAATCAACTTACCATTGTTATTGTCTCCGAAACAAACTACATAAAGTATTCAGAATCTGCCAAGACTGTCACATTGGAAAACACAAGTCTAAGGCATTCGTAATCTCAAAAGAGTGTCAGCTCTTGAGGCAAGTGGAGGGTGAGGTATTAAATCCCGTTTTGCATCGCTCCACATGGAAAGGTGCTTAAAAAGCAGAGTTTCTACAAAGGGCAGGCCAGGATATGTCGCACAGTGGGAGGAATTGAATTTTTTTTTGTTTAAAAAAGACTGCATCTTTTAATTTTGCCTCGCTTTGCGATTCTGTGTTTTTACATTCTCGTAAATTAAAAGGTATTGTTTTTATATGAGATAACTTTCGCGGATTACATCAAATGTCGACGTTTTGTGGCTCTATAAGTCATAAAAACAGTTTTTACGTCGTTATTTGCCGTTTTCGTCGTTGTCTGTATACACGATAACTTTTGAAAAAGATAGCCGATTGGATCACCCATTAGCATATTGTTTCAAGGCCTGAAAAGTAAGTACAAGTTTGTTATCCAGCTATTTTGGATAACAATTTTTAAACTTAGGGCATTTTAACAATTTCGAAGACCACTTTCTTTGAATTTAAAAATGCTATAAACGGTCTTTTATAGTACTTAAAAAGCCAAATGATTTATCTTTACGATTTTTTTGATAAAAAAAATTATAAAAGTTATAGCATTTTTAAAATTCTGAAAACAAACAAAAATTAAAATTTTAAGTCAAACAACGCACGATACGAAAAACAGTCATACGATAAAAGACTTTTCTTGTTAAAAGCCCTACAAGATCATCATAACAACTTTTTGTATTTTTTTTAAATGAAAGTAAACTGCACAAAAAAAAATAAAAAATAAAAAATTCCATTTTGCAGTCATAATATGCAAAATACGAGAGAAGATGGAATGACAAAAATTGTGCATACAAAAAAGACAAATTTTCATCAAAATAGTTCAATCTTCTACAAAAAAAACGCGCACCCTATCCAGAAGTGATCGCTAGCAAATTTGTAGATCTTTTTTGAACGCACACTTATGGTTGATTCATTTTTTTCGTCCTTGCGTCCTTTTTTCAAAATTGTTAATTTTATTTTTCATGATCATAACAAAAACAATGTATCCTATCAAAAAATAATTACCATCGAATTTGTAGCTTTTCTTTTGGTTCAAAAATTTTGGCTATTTTTTCGTATCTTGTGTCTTTTGTCTTGAAATTCAATTGTTCTTCTTTCAATGCTGTTTTTTAAGCATTTTTTTCACGAATAAAGCAAAACCACGCATCCTCTCAAAAAGTGATTTGCAACAAATTTGTGGATCTCTTTTGAATACAGAATTTTTCTTCAAAATAAAACGTTTTTTATGACATTTTTTAATATCGTGCGTTATTTGGCTTAAAATGTTTATTTTCGTTTTTTTTTGGATCTTGTAAATGCTATAACTCCGGTAATTTATGTTTAATCAATAAAAGTTATGTAAATAAATTTTTTGTCTTTTTGAGTTCTAATAGAAAACGTACATAAAATTTTCAAGTCTTAAAAAAAGTGGTTTTAAAAATTTTTCAACTCTGCTCACTTTTAGAATTTTTATCCAAAATGTCTAGCTAACAAACTTGACCTTTATTTTAGGACACTCAAAAAGTATACCAAAGCCCAGTCCAATATGGCAATTCTTTCAAAAGTCATTGTCCTAAAAATATAAAAATCTACAGACACACACACAAACATACAAACATACATACAAGCAAACATACATGCAAACATACATACACACATACATACATACACACATACATACATGCATACATACAGAAAAATATATATGCATACATACATACATACATGCATACATGCATCCTAACAGCCGCATTCGCGAGAAGCTGTTTTTCGGATTCAGGAGGTCTCGAAACGTTTACCTTTGTCAAAAACGGGGTCAAATTTTACACAAATCTAATACCTTCTCTGATGAGAATGTAAAAATAATTTTTATTTTGAGGGATTTCTATGGTATGCAACATTTTCAAAGGATGTAAAGAATGTTACAAAATTCCCAATAATTTGAAAGATTTCAAGTCAGTTTAAAATATTTAAAAGAATTTTATCTTTACTGTTTTTCCTATGATATTGTTTTTTGTGAGGATAAAAACTCTTATAGTTCCGGTCGGTTGTCCGTCCGTCGAGGAGATTCAATGCGATTTTCGGGACAAGACAAGACTCGAGATAGGACGAGAGGCGAGATTGAAGACGATATTCAAGACTAGATTCGAGACAAGACTCGAAATGAGATAGAATCAAATAAGGTAAAGAGTCAGGAAAAAAAAAATTTAAAAGGATGGAAAGGGGATTGGCGGGGGAGATTGGAACGACTTAGTAGACTGCAAAACTCTTTTTTGTAAGAATATGTCGACTACTTTGACTAGTTCTTTTGTAATTAATAGGGAAATGAAATGAATTTTAAATATATGATTTTTTAAAGAAGAAAGAAGAAACGGAGGAAGAGAAAGGAAGAAAGGTTGACAAACCCTAAAATGCGTGCCGGAGTGTTTTTTCTCGAAACTTTGTGGCGCCAAATCGATCCGTGGCCGTCAATTAAAGTTACCCTGGTCTCGCGTACGTGCGACGTGATACTTATCTCAACTGTGATTGGCCTCTGGAAGCACGAGACGGGCGTTTTTTTAAGAAACGCGTGACTACTCTTACATTTGTGACCGCAGCAACCCTTAACTTGAATTAGCTCACTCTGGAAAACACAGGTGTTACCAGGTCGATCTTGGATCTTTGATGGTAATTGCATTGACCCTACCTACCAACGTAACGATGTTGCTGATCGACCCTTCCACTTAAGTTCCAGGAAAATCGAATCCAAACAGTTTTATGTCGCTTGAAACTTATATAAAGATTTACGACCGATAGATCTGATTAAAACCTATAAAAATTAGCTCTAAGACAAGATTGAAGTAGGTTTATAAGGAAGAAAACAAAGGATGCTAGCTTTCAGTTGCACCAAAAAATACGTGTATATAAAAACGCTCATACAACATCGGGTGTTGAGAGGCAAAGGAATTCTTTTCTGTCGTGCTTCTTTCGTTGAAATTGCCAAATCTAAACAATTCTTTTACATTTTTTGACAATTAAACTCGTTTTATTTATCAAGCCTTTACAAATATTCATTTGTATTTTTCAGCAATCAAGATATTTAAAATTTTCAGCTTAGAAAAGGGTTAAAGGAAAAAAGATGAACCCTAATCTGTGGGATGTTGATGAAAATAATCACGTTTTTACATGATAAATGTTCTTTAAAATATAATCTTTTTTATTTTAGTCATAATAATAGTCATGCATAATAGTCTGAACCATCAAAATAAATCAGAATAATAAAAAAGCTTCCAGCATAGTCGTCTAAAAAATAAATATCCTTCTTTTCAAAATTTTTTCCTTAGTGATAACAAAAGAGCAATACTATGACTTGGCAAATGTGATCTTTAAAATTATCTGTTTTTAAAAACAATCTAAGAGAAAATATTTCAGCATAGTGAGCTAAAAATCGAAATTTTTCCATTTTTCTCATTTATGAATCTTTGATAACAAAAAACATCAGTATGATATAACGAAATTT
>JAUELO010000179.1:41798787-41812138 GCA_032357855.1 Amphibolips quercusostensackenii | reverse complement strand
CATTGTTTTGTTTAAAATTATAATATTTGTTTTTTTTTTAAATGCTATAACTTTTGTGATGATCTTTTTATCAAAAAAAAAATTGTGAGGGTAAATTAAAAGAAGTTTGAAAAAAATTGTCATAAAAATTTTTTTTATGCTTTGACTTTTTAAATTTTTATTAAAAACAGCTGCTAACGAACTTGTTTTTTCTTTCTTAATCACAAATTAGCGTGCAAAAAAAAATTTAGTAAAAAAATATCTTCAAAATGCTTATAAAAAAATTATTATGAGACATTTTAAGGTCTCTTTTGATTGAGCGATTTCTTTCTATTAATTTTTACATAGCTTATGTCGTTTGTCTAAAAATTAAATTTTTTATCTATAGTTTGATTTTTTTATGATCAGAACAAAAACAACGCGTTTTGTCAAAAAATAATTTAAAAAAAAATTATAGATCTTTCCTTGTTGTACAACTTTTGTTTGTTCTTGTTTTTGGTGTCTGGCGCCGTTTTTGAAAAAATTTGATTTTCTTTTTTGTATGCTATTTTTACGAATAAAACAAAATTTTCGCATCCTATCAAAGAATTAATAATAACAAATGTGTTATTTTCTTGGTGAGCATCTTTTTCCTACTTTTTTTTATAACTTTTGTCGTTTGTCCTAAAATTTGATTTTTAATTTTAAATATTATTTTTTCACATATAAAACTAAAACTACGTTCCTAATTGAATAGAGATGAATAACAAATTTGTAGATTTTTTTGAGTGCACAGTTTTAATTTATAATAATAATCCTGTAGAGCTTTTAAAAAGCAATGTTTTTTTTTGTAAACTTTTTTCATATCGTGCGTTGTTTAGCTTAAAATTGTAATTTTTATTTTTTTTCATTTTTAAAAATTCTATAACTCTGATGACTTTCTTTTGATCAAAAAAAGTCACACTTGACTAAGCACTTCCTCTCTTTCGTCACCGCGCTGCCCGCATCCGTATTAACAGCGGCAAACGCCAAGTCACAAATACTCGTATTTCTACAACTAAATGTATTAAACAAAGTAGGGTAAAAGGTACATTTATTGGCATCATCCGTTATTATTAACATAATTATGTCAATAATAACTGGTAAAAACGGGAAAGGTTCGTGTAAGAAACTACATGCGACTGTTCAAAAATATTTCATTACAGTCAGTAACGGCATATTAGGGTGGTCCAAGACACAACATTTTTGAAAATCGAAAATAGCTAGTGCTGAAAAGTTGCTGCATTTCGTTACAAATAAAAATTTTTAATAATTTTTTTAAATAAAAAATGGTCCTACGGTGTTGCATTTAATTCAAAAAACTTGACATAAAAAAATTATCATAATTTTCGTCCCCATAGGAAAATTCGTTTCAATTCTCTAAATTCAACATTTTTAACCTAATTTTGACACCGTAGGACTATATTTCATTTTGAAAAATCATTTGAGATTCTTATTTGTAATAAAACAACTTTTGAGCACTATCCATTTTGATTTTTTAAAATGGTGTATTTTCGGCCCACTTTACTGCATATGTAATTAAATATATTTTCAACGTCTCAGTTTCATACTTAAATTTTTTGGAATGTCAATGAATGTATTTCTTACTCTAAATTAAAATTAAAATCATTTAAGCATATTTAAATTTTCCCGGTATACGTCGTCATGTTGAATTCTAGTTCCGAAAAATTCTTTCATAATTTAGAGGTCACTCAAATAGGGCTCCATAATTTAACCCAGAGATTGCACCCACTGCAGTGATGCCAATGTGGGTACCTTGAGCTACTGCGGTTGCGTCATGGTCGCGCGCTTATTGGCCTCAGTTGGCGCGGAATTTAAATGCGTATAAAAGCAATTCTTGCAAATAAAGTGAATAGTTAGGATAAAAAGCACAAGAATGAATATGAATTGTATTTAATTAATTTTCTTGTAAAATATAAGTTTGTCTTTAAAATTCAGTGAAAATGAACTGCCACTTAGAAAATATATGCAATAAATTTGATTCTTAATTAAAATCAAAAGGTATACAGTTTATAAATATTCTCGTGCATTTTATAATACTCTATTATTTTATTGAAAACAATCATATCACTGTTCCGAGGTATAAAAAAGTAACAACAACCTTGTTGTAAACAACTCCGTTAGACATTTTGATGATTGAAATTAAAAATCACAAGCTTTTAAAAACCTACAGTTTACATCGTCAAGGGAAATTGCATAAAATCTGAGAGAAGAGTCATGAATATTTTTATTGAATTAGTTGCAAAAGAACCATTTTTAATACAAGTATATATCTACTAACGGAATAATTACAAGAGTTATGTCATGTTTTGGAGTGAGTTAAGTATACTTTATAGTAAAAAATTAATATTATTTTAATGATTTGTAAAATAAAGCCATTGTAAATTTAATTTGAAATGGTGAAAATAAAATTTTTTTCGAAAAAAATGTAAACTTCATTATGACTATTGTAATAAGAATATTTACTCAAAAAATAATTACGAGAGTCAAATCATCTTTTATAGTTACTTAAATATACTTTATAGTGAAAAATTAATAAGTAAAAATAAGCATTAGTATAGTGTAGTATAGTGTAGTATTGTGTAGTGTAGTGCAGTGTAGTGTAGCGTGGTGTAGTGGAGTATCGTGTAGTGTAGTGTAATGTAGTGCAGTGTAGTACAGTGCAGTTTAGTGTAGTGCAGTGTAGTGCAGTGTCGTGTAGTGCAGGGTAGTGTAGCGTAGTGTATTGTATGGCATAGTAGTGTAGTGTAGTGTAGTGTATTGTAGTGTAGTGTAGTGTAGTGTAGTGAAGTGTGATGTAGTGTAGTAAAGTATAAGTTATCAATAGGATAGGTTTAGGTATTAGCTATATTTACCTTGTTTAGAATTTAAGAATCATATTATTTGTTACAAAATAGTAGTTAAGATTAATCTTTCAATTAAAAACTGTAAGAGATATTAGAAAATGTAAAATTATAACAAACGTTTTTTAATTATTACGTGAGCAATTCAAAAAAGCATTCTGCTTTCATAAAAGGACTCCAAAAATGTGACTGTCATTGAGAATCACCTGACCTAGCATACAATAGAAAAAAAGACACAGCCAATTTTAAAGGTAACATCATAGATGTAGTATTAAAACAGTTATTTAAAGAATGAAAAACTAACAAGATAATTTTATTTCTGTACAAAAAAGTATTTCTTATAAACTTCTTGTAAATCAAAAAATAGAAACTTCTCAAACAGTATTCAAGGAATGATTTACACCCAATAACTTTATATTTTTTATTTCCTAATCTAGTTTTATTGTGCTCGGAATATGCCCCAAAAAATTCCAAATATTTTCCTATCAAATCCATGCTCAAGACGGTATTTTTTTGAATTTTTTCAAAATTAATTATTTATAATCAATAATTGACAAGTTTTCAAGTGTTTCAAAAATAAATTCAAATTGTTAGAGCAATTTTTGTTTGTTTAAAAAAAATTTTCCCTGTATTCTTGAAAAATCTTATTTTTAGGAATAAAACATGCAAAGTTGATTAATATCTAGAGTGGCAGTTTTTGTTTAACATATTTGGTATTTATTAAAGCAATTTCAATTTGTTTTAACAATTTTCTTTTCCAAAATCGTTTAAAGATATTATTCTCTGGAAATAATAACATGATTAAAGAATGTTGCATCAAGACTTCACTCTACCTGCCCTATAAACAGGCGCAAGTGAATGATTATTAGTTGTTTAAATAATTGCAAAATATCTTAAACAAAAATTATTCTTAAAATTTGTTAATTGCAAGATGAAATAACTTTTCACGATTGACATAAAAGAAATTTGTTTAATCAAATTAAAGATTGTTACATAATTGCTAAATATCCTTTCGAAAAAAATATTACTCTCAAGATCCGTTAATTGTGTCATTAATTACAGATAATAACTTCTCTTACTTTACAGTGGAAGAACGGCTCAAACAAATAGAAATTGTTTAAATAGTAAACAAATATCGTTAAAAAATATATATTGCTCTCAACATTTTTTAATTGTGTTATTATTTCTAGAAAATAATAACTTTTTACGATTTAAGGGAGAAAAAATGGTTCAAAGAAATGAGGATTGTTTAATCGAAATTATTTACTTTAAATTATTTCAAATTATAGTTCAGTCTTTCAGCCTCTCATTTTGTAAACAGATACATTAACTATTAGCTGCTTACATTGTCTTAAATATTAAATTACATAAAAATTGAGTTTAAATTGTTTTCTATTTAGCAACATGAATTTATAATTTACTCTAAGGTCATGTAATTGAATACTTCATTACAATAATAATATTTTTTTTAATGCTTGCAATGTTGTGAAATGATTACCTAAATTAGTTTTTAAAATTATATGGAGACATGTTTAAATTTTTTTTTAAATTAGTATAAGAAGTTATTAATGAGTCAAATTTTCAGAAATACAATTTTAAATATAAAAAATGTATAAATTGAAAATTATTTGAATGATTCAATGAAATTAATGTTAAACATTATTTTATTGTTTATAATTATTTTAATAATAATTTATATCATTAAAAATTAAATATTCTGGAATAATTTAAAGAGCTTATCGATAAATAAAATATTTATTAATTAAAGTTAAAATTTGAAAAAATATATAAAGTAAAAATTATTTGAATGTTTCAATGAAAATAACAGTTTGATTTTTTTATGTCACAAACTAATTAATCAACTATTAAGTGATTCTATTATAACTTATATTTTCTAGCATTAGTGTCAAAGCTTATTAACAAATCCAATTTTCATCAATAAAAGTTCAAACTAAAAAAAAATACAAAGTAAAAATTATATAAATGTTTAAAACATTAACATAGTAAAATGCTTCTTAATTTTCGAAATGATTGATTAGTTGTTATCTGATTAATTTTTATACGATATTAAATTGCATAAAAATAAAAATTTAGTTCTTTGTAACATCCAGTAACATTAACTAAATAATTACAATAAGGTTAAACAATTGAGTATTAGATATAATTTGCATAGTAACAGCTTATTTCTATTTAAAATACACCTATTCTACTTATATAATTTTCCAAATGTATCTCATGTTGTGAAATGTGTATCTGAATTTAATTTTCATAATTATATATAAATATATTTTTATTTTTGCTCAAATTAGTATAAACGGTTACTAATGAATTAGATTTTTGGAAATAAAATTAAAATTCATCAGAATGTTGTGATCTTATTGATCAATTTTTATTATTTGGTTAATTTTTCTCACAATATTAAATTACATAAAGATTTAAACTTAATTTTTGTGAATAAAGTACCTTAATTTATTATTTACTTAAAGGTTATGTAATTAAATATCAGCTTTAATTTATATAATAAAAAATAATTTATATTAAAAATACCTTGATTCCAATTATGTAATTTTTGTCAATGTTTGTTTGTGATGTTGTCAAATTAGTCTCTGAATTTAGATTTTGAAAATTGTATGTAAATATGACTGAATTTTTTTCTGGAATTAGTTTAAATTTTTATTAATAATTTAAATTCACATTGAAATATAAAGCACAAATAATATGAATGTTTTATTGAAAATGATTGTTTATTGATTTTTATGTTGTAAGCTGATTTATGAATCACTGATTTATTTTTTTACAAAATAAACTGCACAAAGATTGAATTTTAATTTTATTCTTAAGAAACATGAATTTTTTATCTACGATAAGATTATATAATTGTAAAAGAGGTATTTATAATAGAAAATCAACTTTTATTATACAAATAATAGCCAATAGTCAATTACAGAATGTTAAGGTAAATAATCGATTATTTTCAGCATAAAAAACGTACCAAAATTATTTTCATTGAAATATTCAAATAATTTTTATATTATATTTGTTTCTTAATTTAAAATTGCGTTCCGTTACATTTAATTTGATAATGATCATTAAAAATGATTCTAGAAAAAATTAAAATACATCTACAAATTAATTAATCATTTCACAACATAAAAAGCTATTAACAGTTATTTGTATTAAAGCATTTAAATAATTTCTACTTTATATTTTTCTGAAAATCAAAAAAAATAATAACCTTTTTAACAAATACTTAATTTAAAAAACTAAAATTCAATCTGTATGTAATTTAATATTGTGAAAAAAATTAATCAGAATATAATGAATTTATCTGTTTACAACATAAAAGCTGAAAGACTGAACTATAATTTCCATTTAAGCATTCCAATAATTGTTACTTCACATTGTTGTTAATTTTCACTTTCATTATTTCTGAAAATTCAATTTATATATAACCTTTTAAACTAAGTTTAGAAAAATTTTTAACATATTTATGAACGACTTTGAAAAATTGATTCAGGTACTCATTTCACAACATCAAAAACATTTTAAAAAATCACTTAATAGGGATAATAGAGATATTTTATAATAAAAGTACTATATACATAAATGAACTTTTATCATACAATTTATAGCCAATAATAAATTGCATATCCTTGAAGTAAATAATCAATTTATGCACCTAATTTAAACAAATTAAAATTAAATTTTTATGTAATTTTATATTTTGAAAAAATTACTCAGATAATAATTAAGTAATTGGTTTACAAAATAAGAAGCATTAAACTATTATTTTTATCCGAATATTTAAATAATTTTTACTATATATATATATATATATATATATATGCATGCATAATTAAACAATATGCATAAATTTTCTATTGAATACTTGAATTTTCAACTGATAAATTAAATTTCGAACTAAAGGTGGAAGGGTTAAATTTTCAGATAAAAAATTTCTTTGAGTATTCACAACAAAATAGTTTAATTTTAAAATATATAATTTAATTTTCTACCAAAATATTTAAATTTTTAACAAAATGGTTCATTTTGAATCAAGTAGTTTAATTTTCTACAAAATTATTGAATTTTTCAGCCAAAAAAAAAAAGAATTCGCATCAAGAAATGATAAATTTTTAATTTAGAATAGCAATTTTCAACCAAAAATAAAATCATAACATTTTCAGTGAAAATAAAAACATTCTGAATTCAGAAAATAAACTTTTAACAAAATAGTTTAATTTTCAACCAAAGAGATACAATGAAATATTTGAATTTTTGATCAAAAAGAATTTCTTAGGATAAAATATACAAATTAATAACAAAATACACAAATTTCTGACCAGCAACTTGATTTTTCAACTAAAAAAAAACCCTACAACCAAATAGGTGATTTTTCGAAAAAAAAAATTTCACCAAAAATAAATTCGTTGAAACCAAAATCCTGAATTTTTTAAAACAAAATTATTTTTTTACCAAAATAGACAAATCTTCAATAAAATACGTGGATCTTTAACCAAGAAATTGAATTTTTAACTTATAAATTATTAATTAGGTACCAAAAATGGAATAGCCATATTTACAGCTAAACAAATATTTTTTAGCAAAAAAAAAAACGATTTTTTAACAAAATATTTGAATTTTAAAATATATGGTTGAATTTGTAACCAGAATAGTTCAATTTCTAACCAAATAATTTAATTTTTGAATAGCAAGATTTAGAAACTAATTTGTAACCACTGTCATTCAACTAATAATAGAGAATTTTAAACAAACTAATTAAACGCTCAACTAAAATGATGAATTTAAAAAAAAAACGAATCTCTAATATAAAAGTTTAATTTTTAAACATAAATGTCAATTCTCTACCAAAACAGTTTAATTACAAAAAAAAATATTTATTTTGAATCAAAAAGTCAATTTTCAACCTAATAAAATTAATTTTTGACAATAAAAAAAGAATCATTTAATTTTAATTAAAAAAAAAATATTTTTAAACCAGTTTCATTCAACTAAAAATAGGGGATTTTGAAAATAATAGTTAAATTTTGAATCAAAATGATGAATTTTCAACAAAAAAGATCATGTAAGGAAAAAAGAAGAAATTTTCACAAAAAAATATTTGAAGAAAAAAAAACCAATCTCCAAGAAAAAATTTTAGCTTTCAAATATATAATTTAATTTTCAACAAAAATAGTTGAATTTTGGACCAGAAATATGAGTTTTTAACATAAAAGTCTATTTTTAATAAAATAATTTCATTTTTTTTACCAAATTGGTGCCTTTTTAAACCTCCCCCAAAACAAAGAATTTTTAACAAAAAACTTAATTTAGAATCCAGAAAGATAAGCTTTTGGCTAAATAGATGAACTTTTACCTAAATAAATTTTTAGTTTCAAAAACTAATTTTGAACCAGTTTTATTCAATTTAAAATAGAGAATTTTCAACAAAATAGTAAAATTCTCAATCAAAATGATAAGTTTTTAACAAAAAATGTTAAGTTTTTACAGTAACAAAAAATCTAATGCAAAAAAAATTAATAACAAAAAAAAGAAACTTTACGAAAAAAATACAATTCTTAAATATATAGTTTCATGTTCTACCAGAATAGTTAAATTCTCAACAAAAAATATTAATTTTTAACAAAAAAAGTTAATTTTCAACCAAATAATTTAATTTTTGACCAAATTAATGAATTTTCAAAACAAAGAGAAGAAATTTGAACAAGATACTTAATTTAAACTTGAAAAAGGTACACTTTTTACTAAATGGTTAATTTTTAAACTAAACATATACATTTACAACCAGAATGGTAAATTTTTAACAAACAAGATTAAGTTTTTACCCAAAAAGAAAATCCCATGCAAAAAAATTTTAAACAAAAAAAAAATCTCCAAGCAAAAATTTCAATTTGAAAATCCATAGTTTTATTTTCTACCAAAATAGTCTAATTTTTAACCAAAAGTTAAATTTTTCACCAAAAACAGTTTATTTCCATTTAAATAGTTAAATTTATAAAATAATTTGATAAATCTTTAGTAAATGAAACAAATTTTCCAGGAGACAGTTAAATTTTCAACAAAAAATTTTATTTGATATCAAATATCAAATACCAAAAAAATAAATTTTTTACCAAGTAGTTAATGTTACCACCAAAAAAGATTTTATTTTTAAATAAGACTAATTTTTAAAAGAAAAGAATAATTTAGAACTTAAAGTATCAATTTTCACACAAAAATAATATAATTATATTTTTAGTGAAGAAAAAAAATGCTTCATGAAAAAATCTACCCGCTGCGTGGGAACATTCTCATCGCATGCTACGCGCGCGCCTCGTACCTTCTGTCCTTTGTCCAAAAATTAAATTATTTTATTTTTAATTTTATTTTTTACGGTTAAACCTTTTGCTATTAAATCTTTTTCGTACCCTGCTTCGTTTTTTGAAAAATTTAATGCCTTATTTTCAATTTTATTTTTCGCGTTTTAAGTAAAAATTAAGTATCCTATCAAAAAACGAAAAATAACAAAGTAGCTCTTTTTGGGGTAACAACTCATGTTTATTTATTTTTTTCTTAGCTTGTGCCGTTTGACTAAAAATTTAATTTTTTTTATTTTCAATTTTGATTTTTAAAAACTACGCTTTCTATTATAAAGTAATGATATACAAATTTGTAGACCTTTTTAGACGCACACTTTTTTTGTTATCATCTATTTTTGTATCTTACATATATTTCGACCGCAAAATAAAATTTTTCTATTTTTCATTATATTTTAGGATCAAAACTTTAA
This sequence comes from Amphibolips quercusostensackenii, assembly GCA_032357855.1. Classification (NCBI taxonomy): domain Eukaryota; kingdom Metazoa; phylum Arthropoda; class Insecta; order Hymenoptera; family Cynipidae; genus Amphibolips; species Amphibolips quercusostensackenii. The sequence continues at coordinate 41,802,487 of JAUELO010000179.1, read as the reverse complement.
TTTTCGTTTTTTGCAAAAAAGTTCAAAAAGTTTAATAATAATCTTGTAGGGCTTTTAAGAAAAACGTCTTTCGTCATTTGAATATTTTTAATATCATGCGCTGTTTAACTTCAAATTGTGATTTTCGTCTTTCCTTTAATTTTGAAAATGATATAACCTTGATAATTTTTTTTCAATCAAAAAACAAAATGATAGAGAAAAAATAATGTCCTCCCAATAAACTTTAGTTTTGACAACCCCAACCCCTTTGTTTTGTACCTGGAAAATGCTCCAAAAAATTCAAAATTAAAGCTTAATGTGAAATTCATTCTAAAGACTGTATTTTTAAAAAATTTTGCAAAATAAATTATTTTTAATCAATACTAGATTATTACGAGTATACGCGCGCACACGCGCGCGTTAACTTAAATATTCATTTTTATCATTTACCCAATTTTTAAATTACTATTTGTTTGTTAAAAGTTTGTAACCACTTTAATTATTGCTAAAATTAGACTCTGAAAGAATATATTCAATGAATCCGTGTATCGCAGAATTATTGAATTTACAATTACTATTGTTAACACAGTAAAGGTCAGCATATCATTTTTTGAATATTTCAAGCACACGACTTAACCAACGTAGTAATAAATCCGAAAACAAATATTAATGATTAATATAATTATAACTTTAAATAGCAATCATATGTCGTTGAATATTTATCCTGCAATTATAAAAATGGTGATCTAAGAAAATTCACGGAATATATCATGAATGAGGGCGGCGTGGTGGTGCAATTGAAGACATGAAAATGTATGAGAAATAAATCATGATAAAATAAATACAAACAATGCATCAAAATATATTGATAAATCATTGAAATATATTACTTCTGCACTTTTGAGCTGTCTTATTAAATATTGTGAAAAAACTTAATTTTTGTACAATGACATTTGCAGGTATTCTTTTAAATACATTTTTTGTAAATCAAAGAATCAATATACCATATCGTCAAATCTTTAAAACATTATTACCCATAATTTAAAAAATTATATTTTAACCCGATGCTCAGTTCACAATATAAAAATCATTAAACATGTATTTGCATTAAAATGTTTGAATACTTTTTACGTTTTATTTTTTAATTTGAACTTCTTTTTTTCAAAATATAATTTTTTAATACAATTTCAACTGATTCAAATAAATAAAAATTTAAGTAGAAAAATAACAGCGTATCAAAATACATTACCCTTCTTTTTCATATTTATCTCACCCGTAGATTCTTCTTCTCCATTCTTCAGGGAAGTAAATTGAAAAAACTCAAACTTCGATTAATTCAAGCTTAAAATCCTCTCTTTAAAATGAAATTGAGAAAATAATGAAATAATTACTTGTTCTCGAATTACAATAAAGAATGTGGAAGTATGCGTCGAATCGCCACCTTATGTTAATAACGCACAGAAAATATCAGATGAAAGAATTCAGTGAAATTTGATAGTCAATAATTGTTTACAATAATTTAAAATAATTATATAATTGTAATAGAGAAATATATATTTAAAATATAAGTGAACTTTGATTTTTATATTATAGCCAGTATTAAATTACATAATCTTAATGTAAATAAACAATTTATGTTACTTAACCAAAAAAATTCAAATTGAATCCTTATGCTGTTTAATATTGCGAGAAAAATAAATCAGCGACTAATAAATCAGTTTACAACATAAAAATCAATAAACAATTATTTTTATTAAAACATTTAAACGATTTCTACTTTATATTTAAATGGAAATTAATATTATTCATAAAATTTTCAACTGATTCCCGAAAAAACTGAAATCATATTTACATATAATTTTGAAATCAAAATTCAGACTTATTTCATAACATCACAAACATTGACAAAAATTATATAATTGCAATCGAGATATTTTAAATATAGATAAATTTTTATTATCCAAATTATAGCCAATATTTAATTACATAACCTTGAATTAAATAATTAATTTATGTTATTTGATAGAGAAAAATTAAACTTAAATCTTTTTGCAATTTAATATTGTAAAAAAAAAAATTTACAAGTTAATATTTGATCATTAAATATGAAAAGCATTAAGCAAGTATTTTCAATAAAGCATTTAAATCAATTTTCCTTTATATTTTTTTCTTGGAATCTTATTTCTGAAAACATAAATTATCAATAACCTTTCATACTGATATTTAAAAAAACTAAAACCTCAATATTTAGATATAATTTCAAAAATTGAATTTAGATTTTTATTTAACAATTATCTATAAATTCAAACATTAAAATCAATGTTACCTTACCATTTTTTTAAAATTTTTACTCTCATTTCTAAGAATCTGATTTATTAGTGACCTTTTATACTAATTTCAGAAAGAATTAAAACATAATGATATATAATTTGAAAAACTAAATTCAGATACCCATTTCACAACATCAGATACGTTTGAAAAATTATGTATAAGTAGATCAGGGATATTTTAAATATAAATAAACCTTTATTATGAAAATTATATCAAATAATGAATTACATAACCTTACAGTAAATAATCAATTTATGTTACTTAACTTTATAAAAACTAAATTTTAATCTTTATTTAATATAATATTGTGAAAAATTATTCAGCTAATAATTAATTAATTATTTTGCAAAGAAAAAAGCATTAAACTATAAAGTCCATCAAAACATTGAAGTAATTTTCACTTTATAATTTTTTTATCTTTTATTTATGAAAATTTGATTTATTGATAACCTTTAAAACTGATTTTAAAAAATATAAGTTTTCATAGAATCAGTTAATACTTAAGAAATCAGTTCACGAAATAAAAGAATCAAACTATTATTTTCATTCAAACATTCAAATAATTTTTATTTAAATTTTTTTTCAAATTTTAACTTGCATTCAGAAATATTTCATGTATTAAGAAGATCTTCAAATGATTTCAGAAAATTTAAGCTTGAAGAGAATATTAATTATAATATAATTATAATAAGCATTTATAACAAATAATGCTTAACATTATTTTTTGAAAACATTTAAATAATTTTCAATTCATATATTAAAAAAAATTTTTATTGCATTTTTGAAAATTTGAGTAATTAATTAACCTTTTATACTAATTCCAAAAAAGAATTAAACATATGTCTATATAATTTTGAAAAATAAATTCAGATAATTATTTCACAACATCGCAAGCATTTGAAAAAATTATATAATTTGAATGAAATATTCAATTACATAACCTTAAAGTGAATAAGCATTGAATAATTATCTCCATTAAAGCATTCAAATAATTTCTACCTAATAGTTTCCTGAAAATTTGAATGATTAATAAGCTTTTAAACTACGTTCAGAAAAAATAAAAACATATTTACATATGATTTTAAAAATTGCAGACATTTATTTCACAACATCAGAAACATTTTTTAAATTATGTAACTGAAATAAAGGTATTTTGAATATAAATACATTTTCATTAGATATAAATTATAGGCAATATTCAGTTACATAACCTGAAAATATCACAAACATTTGAAAAATTGTATAATTGTAACAAAAGTATTTTAAATAAAAAATAAACTTTTATTGTGCAAATAATAGCTAGTATTCAATAACAGAATCTTGAGGTAAATATCCGATTTACGATCAGCATAAAAAGCATTAAAAAATTATTTTTATTGAAATATTTAAA
>JAUELO010000179.1:41720648-41731022 GCA_032357855.1 Amphibolips quercusostensackenii | reverse complement strand
ATCGCTGCGGAGTTGTGCTTGTGCACCGTTTAGAGTGCATGCATGTGCACCCAGAGAAGACGGGTTATGGATCGTACTGGTGTGACCCGGTTGTAATGAGGCCTGGCTACATCCAGGAATGGGGTTCTGATCCTTGTTAGGACCATTGACTGAAAGGCGGAACGGAATGTTTTCCTGAGTTGTGAACTGCTGCTCTTCGGGACCCGGGATCGGAGCATCATTTCGATGGCTATCCGGAACGAGACTCTGAGATTGGCTGTTTTCAGGGACACGGGATTATACTGACTGATACACAATTTTTTAGAAGAAGACTAGAACTTCGAGAACTTTGGGGATGGGGGTAAGGCGGCTCTTTAACTCTGCGGATCGTGCATTAACTCGGCCACGCCAGGGTGTCTGAGAGATCCTCGATGGGGAGAGTTAAGTCTTCAAGGTTATTTCTTTTTCTCGTGATCCTAGGTCGCACCTAGAGGCAACCTGCTGATTCTCAGTGAATGAAACTAGTGGTTAGTTCCCCTTATCGTGGATCCACTTGGCCACACCAGAATATCCAAGCGAACATCGATGAGGAGAATAAAGCCCTCAAGGGTATTTCTTTCCTGGTGATCCCAGGTCGCACCGAGGGGCAACCTGCTGATCCTCAATGAAAGAAACTATTGGTTAGTTTCCCTAATCGTGAATCCACTTGACCACACCAGGGTATCTAAGCGATCTCCGATAAGGAGAATCAAGCTTCCAAGGGTATTTTCTTTGCTGGTAATCCCAGGTCGCACTGAATGGCAACCTGCTGATTCTTAACGAAGGAACTAAACAAAAAAAAAATCAGCGAGGAGACTATCACGTCAGTCCACTGAATCTTGACACTTGTTTAAGAAACGTAATTTCCCACGTATAGCAAAGCGAAGTCTTACAATCATGAGGGTGATCAGTAGAATGGGGAAGTAATAAATAAAACAATTTTTTTGAATAATAACTTAATTTCCTGGAAAAAGCGAGATAAATCGGGAAAGGGCGAAAGGGGGAAGTCTTGAGGGAAAAATGATGTGCCTAGTCGTCCGTACCGGGTAATCCAATTCTTTTGTAGATGGTTGATTCGTGATGTGCATGCGATTAGCGGCGTTTGCTGAGGCGAGTAGGTGACTGATGTTACTGCTGAGATATAAATACAGCGTCGCGGCGTCGATCGTATCCGTTGCTTGTCCGTAGGACAACTAGTGACTAGACGTTGACCTTACTCATCGAACGTCCGATGGACAACCAGTCTTTTATGCGCTTATCCGCTAGTGCATGCGCACAAGTCGGACAAGTGGTGGTGGGGGCGGCTGGCTGCCAACTTTTCGCTAGTGAGTTCGTCCCCACCTAGAATATTTTCCTGAGAGTGGGGAGCGGATGTGGATTTGTCGGCACGATGGCAAAAACGCTTTTCACATGGTTTCTTTGTTTCTCCTACCCGACTTAATTCATCTTCTTCATTGAAAATCCTTCTTTTGATACAAGTATGTGCTTAATGCTAATGCATTGTTTTTTGGTGCGTTCACTGTCGTTTAGTGTGGATACCGAAAGAAAAGAAATGCCAAGAGACCACGGATTGGTCTGAAGGAACAAATTGCCGAAAACCTGCGGGAGTCAAAATAGAGTACGGACGTCTGAGAGAGATCCGTCTCTTCAAGGATTCCCACGTAAAAGGGTCGGTCGCTAGAAAACGCGCGGAAAACGGAATATTTTAACGTAGAAAAACAATCTTAAAGTATTTTTATGAACTTTATTCAGAATGAAAGGCTTCTTTGGACACATGTTATGAGTATTTTGATTCTAAGTAAAACATTCCCATTAACTGTCTATTTAGTCCTTTAGTGTCGGTACAATCATTATTCACTTATTGTATATTTTCAGTTTATTCGTAATGTCTGGGTCAGAAATATCAGAAAATTTATGCCCATACTCTCCTAATGTTTAAATTAATCTTACCTCTGACATTCGTGATTCCTCATTCATAAGGAGGGTAATTAAAAACAGAACATCACCGATTCTTTGGATTTAAAAATAGATCCCTTTTGTGCCGTATTCCAGTTAGGAGGTGATAAAATATTCTCAACTCAAAAATAGGTTTAATGTAGAAAGAAGTAAAGAATACTTTTATAACCATCAATATCCTAAAATATCTTTTGTTTTAAATTAATAGTTTCACTAATTGCTTCGAAAAATACATTATTTAACGTAAGAATTATTGGTATTTAAAATGGTTTTATAAATAAACTATTTGCATGGCTTATGTAAGAGGATTAGTATAAATTTCTCTTTCACCAGATCAATTTTAATGTTTTGTGAAAAAATTGTGAAGGAAAACAAATAATTGACTATAAAGTCCCTGAACAACAGGGAGCGCGGACGATGAAAAGAGATCCACCTCGCGAGAATTCTTACGTGGAATAATTAGTCGATATAGCGCGCGCAAAAAATTGAAGATTCAAATTATGAAAAACAATTTCAATGTATTTTTTAAATTTGAATTAGAATGGAAGGATCTTTAAAAAAATCTTATGCGTACTTTGAACCTCATCAAAATACTCTGATCAACTATCTATTTAGTCATTCAGTGCTAGTGCAATCATTATTTACTCATCAAATATTTTTAGTTCATTCATGATATCTAGGTTGAAAATATTGAAAAATTTGTATCGACTCTCTATAAATCTTTAAATCAATCTTTCCTCAGATATTCTGAAATTGTCGCTTAATAGTGGGATAACAAAAAATAGAACACAACCGATCCTTCGGATTTAAATATAGATCTCTTCCGTGCCGGATTTCAGTTAGAAAGAGATAATCTAATATTCTTCACTTTAAACATGGACTTCAGATAGCAGGAATGAGAAAATATTTTTAGAACACTTATATCCCTATGTAATTTAAACAAAAAATTAATAGTTTGATTGACTGTTTGCAGCCATGGATTAATTCATGCGAAGAATTATAAATATTTAAAAATCAGTTTGAAAATAAAAGGATCCTCTAATTACTATACAACTAATTGTTTAGAGGAGTCCATTACAGTGAGAGGTAATTTAATGGTTGGAAAGTCAGGAGACTGAGTTTGAATAGCGACAAGCACAAACAGTTTTGGTTTTCGTGTGGTTGATCTTCCTCGCTGTAATTTTCCAAGCTTCACGAACAACTATTCCTAAATCTTTCAGTATTGTCGTCTTGACCGCGGACAAAACGTAAATCTGCCAAAGATCGGAAGTGTACAAAAGAGCTAGTATCTTATAGTCTTTATGGGAGATTGACAAAAAGTTCACTATTCTAGACAATGAAATTTTTAAAAAGAAAAAAATCTAAAAACCCTGTAATATTTTTTAAAAATTAAAAGTAACTTAAGAGAGTTTACAAATATCAAATAAATATCTAATGAATCGATAATGGATATGAATTTTACAAGTTAATAAAGGTCGCGTGGTAGAGCATGCGACTGTTATTAAACAACAAATTGCAAAAATCTTTCAAAAATGTATACAGAACAGACAAAAATATTTTAAAATATGCAAAAAATGACTTGACCTCAGTGTTTCAAAATATCCTCTTTTTTTACAATATGATAAATTAATGACTTGGGCATGAAGTGGTAATTATATTTGATTACTTATTAATTTATATAAATTAAAAACTTGATTCTATAATGCATAAAGCAGTCGATTTAAGGATATAAAAATTGATGAGTCGGCGATACAGTTAGCTGTTTCTAAACGAAATATATTTTTTTTAAATATAATTCGGTTTTCTTACTGACCATTCTCACCTTTTATTCTTTTTTGTGAATTAATTTTTGCATGATTTAAAATACCAATTTACTAAAAAGATTTCGGTCAGAGCTTTAAAAAGAAAGGTATAATTTTATTAAATAAAGGAATCTGATGAATAATTCTAACTAAGCGAATTCATAGAAAGAATTTATGTGAAGATTTTCAAATTATTTTTTTCAACATATATTTTAAAAGATTTCGAAAAAAAGCTTTTTAAGAACTTTTAAGGTTTTCAAGATAATGAAACAATTTTCTTAAGATTTCCTGACAAATTTTAAATGATTTTTAATTTTTTTAAACTAGTTATAAGAGAATATTTTTAAACACTTTAAAAGATTTTCAAAATTATCAAAGAACAATCAGGAAGATTTTAAACCAATTCTTTTCATTATAGAGAAATTCTTTTAAGCTTAGAAAAAATTCGAGACATTTAAAAAAAAAATTTAGAAGGCTTATATATTTTGAAAAAATGTTAAGAAATAAAAAGTTTGTTAACATTAAAAAAAAAATTTAACATAGATTTTAAATTATTTTTCATTTTTAAAGACTAGTTTCAAGAGGATATTATTGAAAATCATTTAGAAAAATTTCCAAAATTGTCAACAAAGAATATTAAAGATTTTAGATCAATTTTTTTAACTATGCGGAATTTTTTTTTACTCTAAGGAAAATTTAAAATATTTAAAACAATAGCTAGAAGGTCTTAAAATTTTAAAAAAATTTAAAAATAATTAAAAATTAGTGAGTATTTGAAAAAAGATTTTGAATATAGATTTTTTAACATTTAAAAAAAATAGAAGCTGTTTAAGAATTTTTCAAATTTTCAAGAGAATTAGAAAATTTTCTTAAGAGTCATAGGAAAATTTAAAACGATTTTTTATTTTTATAAAATCAATGTTAGCAGAATATTTCGAAAAATTTTAAAAGATTTAAAAAATTGTAAAAATAATCGGGAAGATTTTGAAGCAATTTTTTTCATTATGCAGATTTTTTTTAACTTCCGGAAAAATTCCCAATATTTTGAAAGATACTTAACAGGTTTAGAAGTTGTAAGAAAAAATAATCATAGATTGTGAAAGGATTGAAATACTTATTCAAAGAATGTCGATTTTTTATTTGAAAATACTGATTTTTGGGAAAAATTGAAAAGATTCCAAAGAATTCAAATAATTTTTTATAATTTAGAAAAATTGTGTAAGCGGTTTTCAATCAAAATTTAAAAAAATTGAGGTAAGTATACGAGATATTTTAAGTTTGAAAAAAAATACAAAAATAATTACAAACTTGTAAAGATTTTAACTATTTTTTTTTATAAATGTAGATTTTTGAAGATTTAAAAATAAAATAAATATAAACAACTGTTCTTACGATTTCGAGGAAAATTTAAAATGATTTTCTAGTTTACAAAACTCAATTTTAAGATAATGTTTATAAATCATTTTAAATATTCTAAAAAAGAATCTTGAAGCTTTTGAAGGCACGCGTAGTTTTTGCTTTATTTGTGAAAAGACAACATTAAAAATCAAAAGATGTCTGTAGTCTATAGTCTGAAGGCACGAGAAATTTAGAAAAAATGATCAGATTGTATAGAACTTTGGCACACTTGTTAACGGCTTGTAGGAAAACGACAAGTTTGTAAGCCGTCTACTTTGGATGAAAATTCAAAAAGTGAGCACAATTTGAAAATTTTTCAGACCACTTTTCTTTGAAATTCAAAATTCTATGTACGGTTATTAGTAGTCCCCAAAAGGACGGACAATTTATCTAATGACTTTTTTAAATTTAAAAAAAATTGTAAAGTTATAGCATTTTCAAAATTCAAAGAAACAAAAAAAAATGCAGATATTAAGCCAAACGACGCACAATGCGAAAAAAGTCAAGGAGAGAAAAACGTTGCTTTTTGAAAGCCCTACAAGTTTATAATAACAAATTCTACAATTTTCGTAAAAAATTAAAAACTTACATTTTTGATCAAAAAAAAAATATGAAAAATAAAAAATTCTATTCTGCGGTAAAACTATGCAAGATACAAAAAAAAATGATAAGACAAAAATTGTGCAAACAAAAAAGATCTACAAATTTTTGATATAAATCACTTTTAAATAGAACACGTAGTTTTTGATTTATTTCTAATAAAAATAACTTTAAAAATAGAATTTTTTAATTTTTGGACAAATGAAACAAGCTACGAAAAAAATAAAAAACAAATGTTACTCACCCAAAATTGCAATTTTGTTATTAATCATTTTTTGATAGGATGCATAGTTTTTGTTTTCATTTTGAAAAATGACATCATAAATAAACAATTAATTTTTATATGAATCAGCGTTCTTCTTTTGATTTCAAATGTAGTTTCTTATCATCGAAATAAACACTGTTTGACCAAAAATGGAATTTTAGATTTTTTTGTACCATTTTAAATAAGAGACATTATAAGTTTTTCAAAAATTCAAAAATTATCTAAAACTTTTAAAGATTTTACAATTTTTTTTTATAAATGTGGATTTTTAAAGATTAAAAAAAAAGATAAACAAATATCCTTATGATCTCGAGGAAAATGAGAAATAATTTTTCAGTTTAAAAGCTTTATTTTAAGATAATTCTTGAAAACAATTTTAAATATTCAACAGAAAAAAATCTTGATGACTTAAAGTCATTTTTTGAAAGCAGAATCTTTTGACATTTTAGGAACAATTCGAAACATTTTGAAAGATATTTTAAAATGTTAGAGGTTTGAGAAAAATCGAAGATAAATAAAAGTTTGCACAGATTAAAAGAATTGTTTTAAAAAACGTAGATTTTCAAAGATTTCGAAAAAAAGAAGCTTCTAAAAACTTGAAAAGGTGGAAACCTTCCTGCAAAAATAAAAAATTCCTGGAAAGATTTCAAATGATTTTATGTTTTATAAATTTATCTCTTTAATCAATAATAATTATAAATTAATTAATTATTAGTGATTAACTATTTAAAAAGTCATTGGAGCAAAATCACATTCTTATTTCTAAATTAATTTCTAGCAAGATTTAAAATACCAATTAATTAATTTGAATTCGATCAGAGCTTTAACGAATGAGGTATAATTATATGAAATAAAGGAATCTGATGAATGGTCCTAATCGAGGAAATTAATTCTGACAGGAGCACTTGAGTACTTTTGGCCTCCATTCCTCACGATTTGTACCTGTAATCGACAGTGACTTCGGTAGGAAAAAGTATCGGCAGCGAGAGTGCACGGCCGTTTATCACATTAATGAACAACGAGAGAGGTAAAAAGCCAATGAGAAGGGTGCCTGATTCGGGACTCAATCGAGTCTTGGCGGAAAGGTTTTCCGCTTATTTGGATTTATGAATCTCCTCTCTTTCTCTTCAGCGTCTTCGCCCTTCTGTGATAAAGTAAAATTCGCTTGAAAAAGGATTTTTGTTTCGATAAAATTAATTCTGATTTATGGCAGTTTACTGCTGATCCAAAGCTTTCAGAGTTTCTTTTTCATCTTTATTTCATTTTCATTCATTGCAACGCCTTACATAACAATCTATCTGTAAGGACTTGGAAATCGTTTTATTCATTTGCATGATTCCGAATTAATGCACCTTATTTATTTTTTACCAAGATTAAACAATTATTATAGTTTATGTGAAAATGAAAATTATGAATAATTCATCGAAAAATATATGTGGTAATGCGTTAAAAAATTAATGTTTAGACGTAAATATAACTTTTGGTGCTTTTTTTCTGTACTATTAATTTTTCAAATCTAATTCAAAAATAGGCAATTTTATTTCATGATAAGATTGATTTCTAAATGTAAAATTTTTTATAATTTCAAAGAGATGGCAAATATGGAATTATGCTCGAGTAGCAAAATAGTTACGGGTGCCAGCAATAAGATTTCTAAGGAAATTTAAATTTAATTGTGTTTTATTTTGCAAGATATCTCGAAAAAAATCTGGAAGATTTTAAGACAATTTTTTTAATTTTGCAGGATTTTAACAGTTTTGAGGTATACTGAATCATTTCTAAGCATATTTTAAAGTTTCAGTAGTTTTAAAAAGATTGCAAAATAAAAAAAATCTGAAAACATTAAAAAACATAAATAAATCTGAAAGATTTTAGGACAATTCTTTTAATTCTACAGGATTTGAATTTTTTTAAGGAAAATAAATCATTTCAAAAAATATTCGAAAGTGTTAGATGCCTTGAAAAGATTTCAAAAAATTAAAACAAAATTATTTTTAAAAACTTCAAATGATTTCCTAAAACTTAAAAAAAAGTGTAGAAGAATTAAAACAAAATTTGTGTAATTTTATGAAACTTTAAAAGACATTCGAGTAAATTAAAGAGATAATTAGAAGTTTTGAAAATATTCAAAATGATTTAAATCTTGAGAAGATTTCAAAAAATTTAAACAAAATGTAGAATTTTTAATATTTACAAAAATCTTTTCAAGAATTTTTAAATGTTTTAAAAGAATCAATAATTTTTTCAACATTCCAGGAAAAATTGCAAATGATTTTTTAATTTGAAAAATAAATTTAACAAAAAATTGTAAAACATTTTTAAACATTTAAAATGATTTCCTACATTTTCAAAAAGAGTGTAGAAAATTTGAAACGAACATGGTTTGATTTTACAAAATTTCAACAGTAATTCGAGTAAGCTTAAGAGATATTTAAAAGTTTCGAAAAGATTCGAAATAATTTAAAACTTGTAAGGGTTTCTAAATTTTTTTCAAGCTAAGATTCTGAAGAATTAAAAAAAATTTAAAAGCTTTTTACAAAATTTGAAGGGTTCTAAGAAAAAGAAAAAAATTTCTCAAGATTCGTAGAGAAATTGATAACGATTTTTATTTTAAAAAATGATTTTTGGGATAATTTTTAAAAAGATTGCAGTAAAAAAATTTGTTTGATTACGCAGAATTAAAAAAATAAATTAGTATTATAAATTAATAATTAATTATTATTAAATCATATATAATAAATTATTATTGATTTTTAATTTAAAAAAATTAATTTTTAGAGAAAAATTGGTGTAGATTTAAAAAAAAAATAAAAAATAAATGAGAATGAACTAATTTTCTTGTGATATCTATAAAAATTCAAAATGATTTTTCAGCCTAAAAGTGTAATTTTATGATAATTTTTTTAAAGATTTTGAAATTTACCCAAAAACAATCTTGAAGATTGGAGGAAATTTTTTAAATTATGCAGAATTTTTTCAAATTTTATGAAAAACTCGAAACATTTAAAAAGATATTTAGATGTTTTAGACGTTTTAAAAAGATTTAAATCAATTTAAAATCTCGCAAAGATTCAAAAATAGTTTAAGAAATGTGGATTTCCTAAGATTTTAAAAGAAAGAAAGCTTTTAGGAATTTTGAAAGGTTAAAACATTCCTGAGAAAATAAAAAGTTGATGAAAAAGTTTCACATAAGTTTTATTTTGAAAAATTAATAACTAAAGAAAAATTTAAAAGATTTCAAAACATTTTAAAACATTTTAAAAGTCCTCGAATGTTAAGAAAATCTTAAAGACTTTAAGGTTATTTTTTTAATTTTGAAAGATATTTTTGAAAAAAAAAGTCCCAGTCGATTTGAAAGATATACAGTTATTTTAAAAGTTTTTAAGAGATTTTAAATACTTTATAATTGAAAAAGGTTTCCGAATATTTATCAAATATTTTTTAATTTCTTTTAAACTTCTAAAGGCCTAAATATAATTTGTTTTAACTGACTCCACTTTTTCCTAATATTTTGTAAAAAATTTGTGAAATGAAAACATTTCCTTTACAATCTCAGAATCTAACTGTAGCTTGAATTGATTTAACCAAAATTTTTTAGCCAGTATAAAGTAATTCTGAATTTTTATTTTCTTTTAAAAATTACTTATGGGTTATCCCAACTTTTATATTATTTAAAATAGTTAATGAGAGAGTATTGCCCTAACAGAAAACTTGAAACTTTAAAGCAAAGCATGATCTATTCTACTATTTTAGTGTGAATACTATTAACACTCACAGGTGAACCTTATAAGGATTCAGACAAGAGACAAGTGGACCGAAGGGGAAAATAAAATATCTCTCTTCATTCTGCCAGAACACACTTCTTTCAACTAACACAATGCTTTGGAATTTCAAGAAAATTTGTATGTAAGCCAAAGTTCTGTCAAGCGGCGGAAAAACTTTTTGAAAATTGTAATAAAGAGTTCCAGAATTTTTATTTACAAAATGCAGTGAAATAAAAAGAAAGTTTATTGGGAGTTGAATTTTTTAAGAAATAATACAACTTTTAAAAAAATAATTACATTTTTGAACAAATAGCTAAATTTTTAATCTTCCAAGATGAATTTTTAATCTAGAAGATGATCTCTCGTCCAAATTAATAGTTTTAAACAAAATGCATTAATTTTTGTTGAAGAAAAAAATTACCTTCACTGTATGAAAAATTCTTTGGAAACATAACAATTCATTTAATTCATAACACATTTAACTCATTTACGTTTAAATTTCTATAGAAAAGATTCGGTTAATGGGAATTGAACATTTACTATACCATAATTTTTCTAGTCCTTGTAAATA
>JAUELO010000179.1:41697240-41707304 GCA_032357855.1 Amphibolips quercusostensackenii | reverse complement strand
CGGCTCTGACTCTGAAACTAAGGTAGCCGTTGAGTAATACTCAAAACAAGGGAAATAGGGTGTTTTTTACGAGAGTTAGAAGTATATACCCTTAAATCAAATTAATGTAGAAACCATATTAAATGCAATATGAAACGCTTTACATTCAATAGATTTCTAGTCGGAATATATTGCATTATCAACAGAATATATATTTTTTTAACGAAAAAAGATTTTCTACCAGAAGAAATGAATTTTTAACACAAAAACACAACTTTTCAAGAAAAAAATTAATTTGTAACCAAACAGTAGCATTAATAAACAAATATAGTTGTACTAACAAAGATGACCTAATTAAAATATTAGTTAATCTTTAAGAGATAGATTTTCAACTTAAATTTGTATAACCAATACAACGAATTATCAACTAAAAAAGATAAGTTTTTTACCAAAAATGGAAAAGTTAAAGTTTAAGTTAGAAAATTATTTCCAAAAAAAAAAACAAAAAAAAAATTTTCAACCGATCAAATTTAACGAAAAAAAAAAATTTGAATGAAATAGTTGAATAGATGAAAGCAGATAAAAAAGTGCTCGATAAAGAGATGAATTTTCCAGAAATTACATAAACTTTGTACTATATAGTTGAATTTTCCATGTAAAAAATATAAATTTTCAACACAAAATGAAATAGTTCAATTCGCAGATAAAAAAATGAATATTCATAAAAAACAATTTGCAACCATATAGTTCAATTTTTAATTAAAGCAGTGAATTTAAAAAAAAATTTTGGTTAAAGTAGTTTAACCAAGTAGTTGAATTCTCAAACAAAGAATATAAATAGATTTACTTTTAACTAAAAAGTGTAATTTTGAACCAATAACGTTAATATTTGACAAAAGAGTTAGTTTTCAACTCAAAACTTTCCTTTTCCACCAATTCTTCAAATTTTCAAGTCGAAAAGACGAATTTTCTACCGAAAAGTAAAATTTTCAAACTAAAGATTTGAATTTTCAACAAAAAAGCTTGCCTTCAACGTGATATTTTGATTTTAAGCAAAACTTATAAATCTTTAACCAAAAAATTATATGTTCAAATTTAAAAAAGTTTAATTTCACGAAAGAAGAAAAATGGTCAAAAAATAGTTAAATCCTCAACCTAAACAGATTTATTTGTAAACAAAAATTTATATTTTTAACAAAAAGGCATGAATAATTAACAAAGAAGATTAATTTTCTAGAAAGAAAAACCAATTCTTAACAAAATACAGAAATTTCAAATTAGCAAAAATCAATTTTCGAATGAACATACTAATTTTTAACAAAAAATGAAATAGTTACATATAAAGCAAAAATAACTGACTTTCTACTAATAAATGTTGTATTTTTCATAGGGTTCTACAATTTGAGTTCGCATTCAGGCGAAAAAATAAGCAAAAGGGAGGAAAAGAAAAAAAGAGGAATTCTTCGAAAAATGAAAAAAAAGGGATAAGAGTATAAAGTCTGAGCTATGAAAGTGATTTACAAACCTATTATCATTAAAATTAACCATTAAAGGGCCATCTTTTTGAAAATTCACAAACTTTTTTGAAGTTTATTATCTGGAAACGTAGTTTATAGACGGCTCCTAAGCTCTTTATACTATTTTACAGAAATCAGTACTTTATCATTGCTGGGTGAAAATTGTCAAACTTTTTTCGCATTTTAAACCGTAAAAATTGTATTAACGATAAAAAATTTTTAAAGATAAATTTTTCAAAAATGACTGCTGACAACAAAGATTTAGAAAACATGTTTTCCTTTATGGACCGTCAACCGGGGTTATTAAGTATGTATTGAATGGATTTTAAATTGTTTTCACTTTATCTGTCATACCTATGGATTAAAATCATTATAGAACTATATTACGAATAATAATTATTTGATGAAAAAATATAAAATGTATTAAATACAAATTTTTAAAAGATTCTCCTGCCTATAATACGCAAAAACGTATTCTTGTTTCAAATATACTTAAGTACTTTTTGGAAAAATTGAAAAGTCAAATTATTTATATTATTAATACTCTGTATTATCTAAGAAAAGATTTTCATATGTTCTGTACGCAAAAAAAATTTTACATAATTTTATTAACAAACAAAAATGTTGATCTATAATTACCACATCGCAAGATTAGTTGAGGTTGTTGTAAAATAATAATGTTTGCTGCAAAAAGATTCTTTTTGAGAAAAATGAAATCCCTTCTAACTTTTTATTTAAAAGGAAATTCGATTTGTGTCAAGAAGCATCCTTTTGACACAAGAGAAAATTTCTCTGAGCCATAACTTCAAAGGAGAATTTTATTTTTAAATTACATTTGCAGGATATCATCAGAAGACCTCCTCTCCCCTATAACGAACTGTAACAAAATATTTTTATTTTTCTCCCCTCCTCTCACTTTACGTAATTTATGGTTTTAAAAAATAATAAAATATGGGAGATGAAACTAATTGAAATTTTTTGTATTTAAGATAATAAATGCTTTGCAGGGTTAAAAACTCATTTTAAGAATTCCTTGATTTTTTCTTGACCAATTTTTTATTTTCCTTGACCATTAACAATCAAACACCAGCATCTGAATCTTTGAATATTATCAACACAGGATCTTTTATAAACGGAATAGAATAATATTTTAGATACAAATTTAACATTTTCAAAATTATTTATTTGAAAAAAAAAGAAAAGACTTTTCTCCCAAAAAAAATACATTTTTAGCAAAATACTTGAATTTTCAACATAATAATTAATTTTAAGAAAATAATTGAATCTTTAACCTCAAAAGCTAAATTAACAACAACAAAAGTGCAGCAGTGGATACTTCAACCAAAAAGATAATATTTTATTGAAAATACGAAATTTAAAACTAAAAAAATAGAATTTTGACCATCAAAGAGAAAAATTTTATCTAAATTGTTGAAACTCCAAGCAAAAAGGCAAATTTTATGTACAAAAATAAAATTTTTAACTAGAAAATATGAATTCTCAGCAAATAAGTTAATTCTTGAGTTGAATTTTCAATTAAAAATAATTGATTTTCTACAAAATAGTTAAAATTTCTATCAAAGGTATAAATTTCTAACTGAAAATATAAATATTCAACAAAAAAATTATTTCTGAACAAAGTAGTTTAACCAAAATAATCAAAATAGTTGAATCCTTTAAGCAAAGAAGATTAATTTTCAACTAAACAGGTCCATTTTTTATCCAAGAAAGACGAAATTTTTGCTAAAACAGGTGAATTTTTTATTAAAAAATTTTTTTTTAAATAGTTAAATTTTTAACGAAAAAAGATTTTAGTTTGATTTTTCAACATCGAAATATGAATTTTAAACTAGAAGGGAATTTTCTACAAAAAAACTTGAATTTTTTACCCCAAAAGACGAATTTTAAACCGAAAAGTTGAATTTTCAACCAAAAAGGATGCTTTTTTTAAAAAATTGTTGAATTTGCAACCAAATAGTTATATTTTTATCCAAGAAAATGAAATTTATACCAAAACAGATGAATTTTTAAATAAAAAAGACAATATTAAAAAAAATAATTAAATTTTTGTCCAAAAAAGATTTCGGTTGACTTTTTAACACCAAAATATGAATTTTAAGCAACAAGTACATTTTCGACGAAAACAGTTAATTTTTCAACCCAAAGAGACGAATTTTAAAAAAACAGCTGAATTTATAACAAGAAGAATGGCTTTTAAAAAAAATTGTTGAATTTTCAAACAAATAATAAAATTTTTAACTAACAAGATAATCTTTAGAAAAAAGCAACTGCAGAAAAAAATGGAAGCACAAAGTAAACAAATTACAAAAATAAATATTATGTCAGGGTTACCGA
The DNA here is from genome assembly GCA_032357855.1 of Amphibolips quercusostensackenii. Classification (NCBI taxonomy): domain Eukaryota; kingdom Metazoa; phylum Arthropoda; class Insecta; order Hymenoptera; family Cynipidae; genus Amphibolips; species Amphibolips quercusostensackenii. The sequence goes on along the minus strand of JAUELO010000179.1, from coordinate 41,703,453 downwards.
AAAACTTGATTAAAAAAATTTCCTAATTTTTCCCTGATCAATCTTACGTTTTTCTTTTTCGTTGTGCTGCAATAATTGTTGTTATCTTTTTAAAAGCGAAAAATATATTTTTAGAAACTGCTAGCTTCTGTTGTCAATAATTGTTTAGTTTAAACTGATATAATAGATAATCCCATATAATGAATATTTTTCTCTAATTTTGTATTTTAGTTATCAAGTTTTGTTGTTACACGATTTCAGGAATAATAACTTTGCTAAGGACGAGGAGGAGAACCGTGTTTATTTCATTGAGAAATACTAATTGTTCATTAGGATAGACCTAGAAGTCTGTGGTTAGCTTATGAGCTGCTTACGATCATGAGCAAATTAACGCATGAGAAAAAAGTTTTTGGAATAGACTTCGTACATTACTGATTAGCATCCTAATAAAATACTTTTTTCAATTAATGTCAAATTTTACTATTGTTTTAACTGGAGTAAAAGAATTTTTCGCACATCAATATTTTTTCTGTATGAAGATTCAAGAACTGAATAGTAATTATTATTTCCACCTCTGACTGAAAAAAGACCGACTGGAAAAATTTTAGTACGGAATCATATTCAGAAAAAAGACCATTGTTAATGTAGAAATTACATTTTAAACTTTTTACATAATTAAACTGGTATTTTCTAAATTTCAGAATTTGTGAATATCCTGAAATATTTACCTTCTCTAAATTTCTCGAATTTATGGAGTATTCTGAATTCCCTGAATCTTCGGTATATTCTGAATTTCTCAAATCTCTTGAATATTCTGAATTCTGCTAATCTGATAATCAAGACACTTTATTACCCATCTGTCCCACGAGAATAAATTTCACGGCTGATAGATTTGGACATTCAGGAGTCTGCCAATAACGCACTGTTTTGAGGAAAACCCAAAAACCAATGTATAGGAGAAAAGGCATTCGTATTGTCTGGCTTCTACCCTGCACTTCGCTAATATGCACCAAGGGATAGATCGGTTTCCAAGTATGCAAATTACAAATTAAAGGTCTAGAAAAAGTATCCTTGTGCTATTTGATAGAAAAAGGATTACAAGAAAAAAAAAAAGTAAAAATTTATGTCCTTGAAGTCGAAGAAATATAATGAAAAAAACATCAGCTTTTATATTAAACATAAGAATAATTCTCTAGAAGCAATTTAAAAAAAAACATATAACCTCTACATTGATGTTTGCTTTTCGTCGGTTTATGTTTATTATGCATCAACATCATACTTACTATTTGATTTGAAAAGCTTTAAAAGGAATTTATTTATTTCTTCTGACTAAAAAAAAATGCAAGTCATTCTGTGAATAGTAGATATATTTAACGATACATGTTTTATCGGTAGTCTGATTAACAAGTTTATATTTGTATCCAATCTTATAACCAATAGATCATTTTCTTTCTTAAAAGGCTGTCTACAATTGTACTAGGTAGTTTTTAATAAAATTAAATCATTAATAAACTATACAGCGCAAAATGTTTGTTAGCAAAAATCTTAACCTGCATGTTTAGTAAAGAAACATTAGTTTCTTTTCACAAATTATCAATAAAAGCATATTAATATTCTATTTTGTCATACCAGTACTTACTGCAGATTGATTGCCGTCGTTACTGCTCATTTTAGAAAATATTATAACCACTTATTTTTTTTTTTACTTTTAAAAAACTTTTTAAATATTCAAAAACATCACGAGCACAGGCGCTAAACTATGTGTATTACCTAGTCCCTGCGCGACTCCAACTTATCACTTTCGGAACACTTCAGCAAATTCCCTGCCATAATCTGTTGGTCCAAAACCCTACTCCGCAAATCGGCTACTCTGCTAATATGTATCTATAGGACTGCGCCCTGACTTTTGCAAAAGTTTTTTCAATCCCTGAATTCACCCTACACAATAAAATTTCATACCTTAAAAAAAATGTTGTTGGCTAGCTTTCTTTCTCTCTTACCAGGTTTCCTTGTCACGTAAAGTTAAATTCATATTAACTCTCTGTACAATTACTGAGACTTTTTTTTTTAATTTGCGAATGTAATATTTATTTTTATTATAGAATTATCATTGTTTTTTTATTTCTGGACTTTTCTTCCCCCTTGATCTGATATGTAATTTAAGTACGGTCCCTTATTATTGAAACAAACATTTAGTACATTTTTGAATTTTTATGAAATTAAAAGTGTAAGGCTTCTTAAATAATAATAGTAGTACTATTTCTTTTTCCAGTTTTTTTACTTTTTCCAATAGTTTTGTGAGTGAAAATCCTTCTTTTAAGCTGGTAGAGAAATTTCTCTTAGGCTGAAGTTGGTACTCGTTTCAAAACGTGGTAATGGTGGATGCCATTACATTCTTTTATTTCACAATGAAAACAGACCATTTATGGTGGCGAAATGCTTGTTTTGCAAAATAATCGCAGAAGTCAACGGTTGTCGGTTGAAGGATTTTTACTATTATTATCTACAAACACCCTTGTCGACAAAAGGTTTAACAATATCAAACGATAGATTGCTTTAAGTACTTTCAGAAAAAAAACGTAAGTGAAAACTATTTGAAAATTATATTGTGAACTTACTTTTTATATTGTATCACTTTTAGATGCAATTTGTGATTAAACATTTTATTATCTATCATGAATAAAAAAAAATTTCAATACGTATTTTATTGCAGCTTTTAAAAGGATTCTGTTTAATGAAATTTTCCATTAATAAAATGTTAGCTTACATTTTTATGGACTTAATGTAGGAATCTTAACGGTCAATGATGCAGTTCGAAACTGTTGACTATTATTCGTTGGTTGACGCTCAACTTTAAAGAAATTATTTTTATAATAGCTTAGCTATTTTCAGAACACTTGCATGTTTTTGTAAAAATAGCATAGTTTTCATAAAATAAACAAAATGTTCTTAAGTAAGGCAAAGAATGCGCCTGTCTTAGCCATTGAAAATTAATTAAAGCTCTAGCTTTTCTTTAAAAACTATTTTATTTACTTACGACGAAAGATTTTATTGTTAAGAATTTTTATTTAGCATTAAAATTTTGCCGAATATTTGTCGCTACAATTTTTCACCTAGAGGGACATTTCTTATATTTGGATTTCTTTTTAATAGAAGCTTTGCCTAAAAAGTTTAAGTAGTATATTATCAAAATTGATGCCTAGAATTTGTCAAGAAAGAACTGGTTCTTTTCTTTCAGAGAAAAAAAGATTATTTTTCACAAAATCATTAATTACATTAGGATAAAAAAAAGACCTGATTTAAGTTTTGAAAGTAAATTCTTAGTACCCTAAGTAATTAAAACACTGTTTTATAAACGAAATATTTTAGAATAGAGTAATTATGTTTTATAATAATTTATTTATTTAAAACAATTGATCAAGCTCAAGTTGTAGCTTATATTTTTCCTGGGGAAATAATCTCTTATTCATTAACATCCTATAATTTCCTGAAATTCGATAAAAGGCGATAGTAATAAAAGTTCGATTAGAAAGAAAAAGTTTATTATTTACACGCCAGTTCTTTACTGTTACTGAAGTACTTTCATTTTGATACTATTAACATGAACATTTTGTTATCAAGTTAAAAGCAAAATGTCAATGAAATAAAAGGATGATGCAAAATAACGTTAAATTTTGAGGTTTTTGAAAAATTGAAATAAATCTAAAAATAATTCACTTTCCTTAAAGGCCTTAGGCTTATTTTCTGAATTATTATTTATTATTATTATTATTATTATTATCATTATTAGTCACATTTTTAAAAAATTTCATGTTCATAAAAAAATTGTTGTTTTTGAATTACTTTTTTAATATTTGCTCAGTACAATCATTATTTAATGTTTTTAGGTATTTTGCACCATATCTAGGCTCTAAATCGACTTCAGGCTTACATCTCAATCGAAATGTATTGAATTAAGAAACCTTTTCTATTGTTGCAAAAGCTTTGGATTATTTCAATGAAAAAAGTTTTTCTGTTTAAAACAGATTTTTTCTATAATATAAATAACCATTACTGTCCATTTATAATATTTTAGGTCGATCAATTTTTCTGGAATCAAGAAATTTTTTTTCGTTATTACGTCAGTCTTAAATTTTGTTAATGGAAAATTTTCAACTATAAAAGAATCCGATGTTTTATTTATTATAAATCTAAATAAAAATAACTTTTTCACTCTTTCATGAAATGTAGCCATAATATAGAGCAATTGATTCGTTTTAAATCAATACATCGTTTCTATTTTCGCATTAACTCTGAATTATGTGAATTAGAAAATTTTTACTACAGAAATCGACTTTTCCAATAATATAAATAAACGTAACTTCCTTACTTTCTTATTAAAATGTAATAATATCATAGATCAATCGATTTATGTTGAGTCAAAGAATATTTCCTGCAACAAGTTTGAATTTTGTTGATAAAAAATGTTTTACTTAAAAAAACGCATTTAAAAAATATTGTGAAGAGCTAAAGAAGGTAAAAAAATATATTTTTAAAAATGTTTTGGGCAATTTTAAAATATAAATGGTAAAAAAAAGACTTTTAAATGTTATCAATTTATCTGCAACCGTCTTCATGTATTGTGTTCACAAAAAAGTGTGACATCCACACACACACACACACATACAGCTTCGCACATAATTGCTTAGAAAATTGTATCAGACATTTTTAATTTAGAAACATCTAATTAAACAAATCAAACATTTTTTAGAATTTTTATCTTCACAAAGCTTCCTCTATGAGAAAGTAAAATTAGGGCTCTATTAAACTAGCTCAAAAAATAGGTGTTTACTGTATAAATAAGATAATTTTTTTCAAAACATATTTTATTGTGTTAATGATACCTTAGACATAAAAATTAGGAGGAGGAAGCAAACCTCAATTGCCACATTCGATGTTCTAGAATTTTAATGAAAGAACGTGAGCTGCTGGTAAATGAATAAATAAAAGATAAAAAAATATTTTTTGTAGAACTACTGAGGAGTACTAGCTACAGCACTAATTGTTTAAAAATTATTATATAAAAAAAATAGGTACAGTATTGCTCTCCGGAAACATTTCACATTTTAATTTTCTATTCCGGCATATTTTCCCAGATTTTAATTTTTTTTCTGGAATATTTCATCGTCAAGATAATTTCTTTGTCGGTGCGATTGTAAAGAATTTTTAAGCAGTTATTATAATTCCCAAAGAATTCAAGATTATTTCCAACAAGTTTAAAAATTCTTCTCTGGAAAACCATACTAGAGTAGAAAATTAAAGGTTGATCTTTGCGAAAGCTAGAAATCATATTTAAAAGGTCCCAAATCATAAATTCTAAATTTTGAAAATGCGTTCTTTTAGCTACAACTCATTGTTTTGGCATAACTCTTGTCTCAAAATCCATGTTTGGTATTTTTTTTGATAACATCTTTTTGCCTGTTTTATAACAAATAAATTAAGCTGAGTAATAGCTTAAAAGTATTTCTTTGTTTTTTTTTCAATTAAAAAATAAAAAAACGATGTAAATCTTTGTGCATCAATATATTTGGAGGGAGTGGGAATGCGCAGCACTATTGAAAAGGGTCTTTCTTGGAGGTGGTTGCACCTTTCAGGATGTTTCTTCCACCGTTCGATAGAGTTAAGTAATATCCTTAAAGAAATCAATTGCTTTTTTTTATTTAATAATAAATATCTATGGAGCTTTCTGTGTGTCAGGTCTGGCCTTTTTTTAAGAACCGCTAATCTTAGACCAGGTTTTTATTTTTGGATATGGTTGCTCTTTTATAAGTGCTTCTTTCATGATTTGAAGAAGTTTAGTAACAACTAAAAACAAAATTTCTTGTCCAAAAAAATTTAAATATTTCGACAGAAAAAACCTAAAATCCTGCATAATAGGACGGAAGGGAATTAAACACAACGTGAAAACGATTGACAGAAAATTGCAAGCAGGAAAGTACTTACTGAGTGGTAAATCCTCTATGAGGAATCAGAAGAATTGTCACGGGCGAGCATTCTTCTCCAAATTAAAAGTGGCTTCCAGCTCTAGTCAAATGGGCATTATTCGTCCGGGTCGCGGAAACGGCATGTCGGCTGAAACGCGTAACGATTTAAATGCGGGGAATTTCTCAGTCCGATAAATTCCCGCACGTAGGACGAGGGTCGAGAAGCCTGCAGGGATTGAGGCAGGTAGCGTCGGTTTCCACCAGAGGAGAT
>JAUELO010000179.1:41667012-41677962 GCA_032357855.1 Amphibolips quercusostensackenii | reverse complement strand
ATTCTTAATGAATCAAACTGAAAATTTTTAAAAATCTTCCTTGAATAGAGAGAAACAGATGTCTCACTGAAAAATTGTTTTAACTCCCAAGTTCCCTTGATACTTTTTGTCGGCGAATCTGAAAAAAACGGGGTCACCGATCTGTCCCAATTTGCCAAGAAACATTATCAAACAATTTGTAGTTCTAACTTTTTTTTATTTTTAAGGCATCAATAGGGTATACTGCGTGTGTATACTAAATTTTAAACACTTATAATAATATTTGTCTGAGTTAAGACGATTTATATTTTTAAAAATAATTGAATTTAGGGAATAAATTTTTTCAGTTTTTCATGCTTATTATTAAACATTTTTATTAGTTGAAAAAAAACAAAAAATAGAAAAAAGTTCCGCCTCGCCATCTTATAGAAGCCTATATTTAAGAAAAAATTAATTTTGTGACTTTTAAAATTTCCGTCGAACAAGACGTTCGGACAATCATTGGCCCGTCTTCGCGAGTTCGGCGAGTTATTCGATCCGAACGCTCAATTTATATCCACTCGATATAAATTCCACATGAAACATACAATTTTAGATTTCCTAAACAAAAAAGTTGACTTTTCTTCTTCTGCTGTAATAATTCTGTAGATGAGTTCTTTAATAAGTGAAAAAGGGTCCATCTTTTGCAAAATTTTTTAACCAAAAAACCAAAGTTTTGAAAAATGTTAGCACTAAAATAAAAAATTTTTAAGAAAACGTGAGAATGAGAACTGCAAAGAAAAAATAAAATTATTTTTATGTTTAGTGATACAATATTTAGTAAAAATCATAAAAGTATATGGCTACTATTAAAAATATTTTATGAAAGTGGAAACTTGAACAAAATCTGAGTTTGTGAGCGAAATAACCAAATGGTCCTTACCAGATGTAATTTTCATAATTTTAAAATTCATTTTTCCAAAAAAAAGAAATTTTTCTACAAGAGTGTCCCTTTATTCAATTAATTAGCTTCCATGAAAAAGAGTTACGTAAAATATGAGGGTAGGGGGCTAACTAAACCTACATTGCGTTAAATAGGGGTGGGGGGTAAAATGTAAAAATGAACGGCCAATAAATGAAAAGATTACTATTCAGTGGAAAAATCCAATTGTGTTCAGACCGAGAAAACTTCAATTCTTTATTCCTTCAAAGTTTTATTCCGATTATTCGCATTTAGTTCAAATAATTTTATAATTGATTTCAACAGTGCTCATTAATTCGTAGAATATTCTGCTGGGTTTTCGAAAAATGTGAAAGTTTTAAATACTACTTTTTCGCTGTTCTTAAATCTTTTATTTTCCTATAGTAATTCTGAGCAGGCTGGTTTAGGCAAACTTTAATATAATTATGCATTATTCACTAGCTAACAAAAGTTTTAATATTTTTGTAGAAACTTTCCATAATCTCGTTTTTCAAGAACTCCTTTTTAAATACGCTTTTTTGTGAATAGCGATTTTCATTGACCGTAAGTCTCTTGGGAGGATGAATGAAAACAGAAGGAAGTAAAGAGAATGAAGGCGGTGTAAGGGTCAACACCTCTACAATTAAAGCGAATTTAATCCTTTCCTGATTACGCTTACTTTATAGCATAGGTTCATCGCGAACTAAAATAATTCAGAGAACCGGAAATTTTACTTTTTTTAAATCTTGTTATATTATTTTCATATTATATTTAATAATGAATATTGTCAACTGGTGTAAATATGGATCAAAATTCGTGGATTTTTCAGATTTCGGATTTGCCAAAAATCAGGAAATATACTAATTTTTTGGTGCACCATATATAACTGTTCCTAAAGGCCGACCATAAACTACGTTACCAATTTAAGGAGAAGGAATATCTCCAAAAACTACGGTGAATAATGAAGTAGGGAAATACAAAAATTTTATTATTATTATTATTATTATTATCATTATTTGGTAAAAGAAAAGACAGCATTAGCTGGAAAAATCTTCTCTATTAGAGTACATATAGTGTGTTCAGTTTGCATTACAGCAATGGCCTTAAATATATAATAGATATTACATTTTAAATCCAGTATGCTTAACAATTTCTTGTTCAAATTATTGAAGTAACTTCACGAACCATCAGTCAATATAAATTTGATATAATTCGATATAATAATTTTCATTATATTATTATATTATATTAATATAAAATTAATATAATTCAATATAAATTTGAAATTAATTCATATATCCCAAGAAAAAAATCCCACCTTTTTCAGTTCAAAAGTCTACTATAATATTTCTACTATATACTTCTCGTTTAAAAAAAAATTTTTCCATGCGTTTAAGAATTAAATTATTTTATTGAAAATGCAACTGTTGTTTTTAAAAATCATTTTTTTGTTGACCAAAAGTTCAACTGCTTGGGCAAAAGTTAATTTACTTTGTTAAAAATTATTGTTTTTGATTGAAGATTTATCTCTTCAATTAAAAATTAAGCTTTTCCATTTAATAAAATTAATCTTTTTCATTAAAACGCATCTTTCAGGTTAAATGTTAGGCCCTTCTTCCAAAATGAATTTTCTTATCGTTAAAACTAATTTTTCGGCTTGAAGATTAAACTCTTTTATTAAAAATTAATTCTTTTTATTCATCAGTTCCTTTAAAAATCCATCTCTTTGATCAGAAATTGGATTACTTTGTTCAAAATACGTTTTTTTTAAACAAAATATAATTTTTTTAAACTTAAAATATAACTATTGTATTTTTTGGTGAAAATTGATGTTTGAATTGAAAACTGTTTTTTTTTACCATAGTTTTAAATTTTTAAGTCTTTTTTTAACGTTATTATTTTTTGTTAAAAATTTGTCTTTCTGAGTTAATAATTCATCTAATTGTGAAGAAATTGCATCTCTTTTGTTTGATTAAAAATTAATATTCTTTATGTAAGGATTTAACTATTTAGGCTTTCTTTCACAAAAATTGTAATTATTTGGTAGAAAATAAACTTTTTTTTGTAGTTGAAAAATCATGTTTTCGAGTTGCTGAATCTCCTTGGTATAAAATCTATCATTTTGGCTAAAAAATTTAACATGTGGTTGAAACTTCGTTTTGTTGTTCTGGAAAATTCAACTACTTAGTTAATATTATGTTGTTTTGAGATTTATCTCTTTGACTAAAAATCAAGCTATCCTGTTAAAAAAATACGTTTTGTTTGTTGGGATCTAATTTTTTTTAATTAAAAACGTAACTATTCAATTTTTTGTTGAAAAGTGGTATTATCAATTAGAAACTGATATCTTTTAGTTATAAATTTTAAAATTACCTACTTTTTTGAAAACATTTCTTCTTTTGTTAAATTAAAGTATTTGGTTAAAAATTAGTTTTCCTTTTAAAATTACTATTTTAGTTAAAAATTTAACTATTTTTTTTAATTAAGTTATTTTCATAAAAAATTAACTATTTTGCAGAAAATAAATTTTTTTGTTTTCGAAAAATCTGTTTCTCGAGTTGAAAATTTATTTGCTTTATAGATAATTCTTTTTTTTAATTTGAAAATTTTGTGGAAAATAGATGCATTTTGTTGAAAATTTGTCTTTTTTTGTAGAAAATCAATCTCCTTCGTATAAAATTCTTTTTTTTGGTTGAAAATTCAAATATTTGGTTAAAAAATTTGTTTTTGTTGTTGTTAAAAATTCAACTACTTAGTTAAAATTATATTTTCCTAAGTTCATCTCTTTGATCAAAAATGTAATTATTTTGTTGAAAATACTTGTTTTTTTGGTTGAGATCTAATTTTCTTACCTAAAAATGTAACTATTTCATTTTTTGTTGAAAATTGATATTTCAAATTGAAAACTGATCCTTTCTAGTTAGAAATTTAAAAATTATCTTTAAAATTTATTTTGCTTGATTAAGAATTAACATCCTTTATGTAAGTATTCAGCTACCTGGTTGAAAATTTGTCTTCTTTTGTTAAATCAAACTATTTGTTTGAAAATTCATATTTTTTTTTAAAATTTAACTATTTTGTTTGAAATCAGGCTATTTTTACAAAAATTTAACTATTTGGTAGAAAATAAACTTTTTATGTGGTTGAAAAATTATGTTTTTCAGTTGATTTTACAATTGTTTTGTAAACAATTTTTTTTTTATATTTTAACAGTTTAGTGAAAAATTGATGCATTTTGGTCGAAATTCGTCTTTTTTGGTAAAACATTAATCTTCTCGGTAGAAGATTCATATTTTTTATTAAAAATTTGAATTGTTCTTCGGGTTTAAACATTTGCTTAAAAGTTCTTTTTTTTTGTTGAAAATTCAACTACTCAGTTGAAAAAATATATTTTTAGGATTCCACTTTTTGGTTGAAACATTAACTTTTTTGTCGAAAATTAATTTTTTTCCTGAAAATTAATTTTGTTATCTGAAAAATTAAGTATTTTATTTGTGGTAGAGAATTTGTCATTTACAAGTTAAAAGTTTGACTTTTCAGTAGAAAATTAATTCATTTGGTCAAAGATTTGTCTTTTTGGTAAAAAAAAATCTTTTTTGTGAAAAATTTCTTCTTTGTAGTTGAGATTTACACTAGTTGGTAAACAGATCGTCTTTGTTAGTTGAATTCAACTTGTTAAAAATACGTTTTTTCAGTTAAACATTAAAATTTCAAATCTGAGAGTTGGCGATCATATTTTTTGTTTAACAAATATCTTCTTTATTTAATAAATTTAATCATTTCATTTAAAATTTATCTTTTGTGTTTAAAAATTAATCTATTTGGTTGATGATATAACAATATTGTTAAGAATTAGTTTTTTTACGTTCTTATCACAGAAGGCATTAGATTATTTGTGAAATTTGCCTCCCCCCCACCGTTATTGTCAAATATCCACGTTTTGAGACCTCCTAAGCCCAGAACACAGGTTTTCTCAAATGTGTCTGTCTGTTAGTATGTCTGTATATTTTTAGTTTGTTAGCACAATAACTTTTAAAAGAATTGACATATTGGATTTTACTTTCGTGTACTATTCGAGTGTCCTAAAATGAAGAGCTGGCTCGTTAGCTAGCCATTCTGGATTAAAATTTAAAAAGTTTGAGCATTTTCAAAATTTTTGGGACTACTTTTTCTGAAGGCTTAAAAATTCTGTTTACAGATATTAGCAGTACTCAAAAAGACAGACAATGTATTTTAATTACTTTTTTTTTTAAATTAACTGGAGTTATAGCATTTACAAAATCTCAATAAACAAACAAAATGAACATTTTAAGCTAAGCAACGCACCACATAAAATCATGCCAGAAGCAGAAAAACGTTGCAGTTTACACGCCTGAAAGATTATCACAGCAACTTTCTTCATTTTCTTGAAAAATCGAAAATTTAAATTTTGACCTTGCAAAAAATAATACAAAATAAAAAATTCTATTTTGCGGTCAAACTATACAAGATACGAAAAAAGGTGTATTAATAAAAATTATGTATCTAGAAAAGATTAACAAATTTTTTATGATTTACTTTTCGATAGGTGGCATAGTTTTTGTTTATTTCGTAAAATCTGCATTAAAAATAGAAACATTAAATTCTTAGACAGACAACACAAGATGCAAAAAAAATAAATACACCAAATTTGTTTATCCAAAAAAAAGAGCTAGAATTTTTTTTGTATTATCATTTGATGTGATGCGTAGTTTATGTTCTAATTGTGTTTTTAAAAGGCGCGTGGTTTTTTTGTTCGAAGATTTAACTATTTTGTTGAAAATTCTTCTTTCTTGTGTAATTTAGCTGTTTCTTGATTGAAATAATTCTTTTTGCTTGATAATTAATTATTTTAGTAGAAAATCCTCTTCTTTTTTTTAAATTTGACTATTTTGTTTAATTTTTTTCAGAGAAAATTAATTTTTTTAACTAAAAATTTAATTATTCCATGTTTGGTTGAAAATTTATCTTCTACAGTTTAAGCTTTAATTATTTGGCTAAAAATTCCTCTATTTTGGTGAAAATTAAACTTTTTTGGTAAAAATTTATTATTGTTGGTTGAAAATTTATTTCTTTGGTTGAAAATTTAACTATTAGGATGAAAATTCCATTAACATTTAAGATATTTGCTTGATAGTTTTTAAAATTTTACCAGAAATTAATCTTTTTTTGGTAGGAAATTAAATTTGAAGTTAAATAAAATTCAATAATTTGTGTATGAAGAACATATAACACGGAACGCAAAGCGTGCAATCAATGCATTTCGGAGCGCGAAACGCGACGACCAAATAGCGCGCCGTAAGCGCGCTCAAATTATTTTGTTTTTATTATATGGTGCACAGAACTGAGCGTGGAACGCAAGGTTTAAATGACTTTTAAATCAAATATTGATCGCGAAGCGCCAGTGTCTGAATAAGAATGTGCTTATTAAGGTCGATAAAACCTCAAGTGAATTATTTTTCCTTTTTATGTAAAACTAATGTAATTAAACCAAAAGCATGTAATAGCGATAAAGCCTAGAAATTGAGCATTAGACCACAAAGCGCGCTACAGCGAGTTTGTCTTCATTTTTTCTGTATATTGTGTCGTTTTTTCTAAAAAAAATAATTATTTTTATTTTTTATTTTATTTTTTATTTTATTTTTCACGAATAAAAAATCTACTTGTGCTTCTTAAATTGATTAATAATAACAAAATATGTAAAAGTGTTGCCAATTTTATAATTGTTGCAAATAAACTTTTTATCTTAGTTGAACAGGAAGTGTGAAAATCCAAAGGAACCGATCACAAAGCGCAAAGAAAATGTGTCCGAACACGTAGTGCGAGGTGAATACATTATCGAGCACGAAGCGCGAGATCCAACAGCCACGCACCCTCGGCGCGCTCAAACTTTCCAGTTGAGCGCTAAGCGCGTGAATAGAATGTCCCCGCGAAGCAAGCAGATTTTTTTCATTCAAATCTACTAGTTGGAAATTCGTATTCAGGTAGAAAATTCTTTTTTTGTATGGTGAAAAAGTAATTTTTCTTCATTGAAAATGAACTTTTTTGTTGCGAATTCCACTTTTCACGATTGGATGTTAATTTTTCGTCATTGGAAATTCGACTATTGTCTTGAAAATACAAAACATATTTCGACTTGAAATCTTAGAAATTTAAAACATTTCATGAAGAAATTCAAATGCAGTTTCAAACCAATGTTTTGCTTGATAGTTATTCATAATCTAAGTTTGATCAATACTTGCACTTTCAGTAGGGTAATTATGTATTCTACCACTAAGTTAGTATTATTTAAAATTTTGTTTCCAAAATACTTTTTTCATGTCCATAAAACTTATCAATATATTATTCCAAAAACTTCTTATGGTGCCAAATATTTATCAAACACAGTTTTTATGAAATTCAATTTTTAAAACTTGATCAATAATTTTCCTCATAAAATATTTTTTTCATTTTTTTTTAATTCTACAACGCTACAAATTGACCTACTGCAAAATTTCAAAAAGTTCACTATAGCCGCCAAAACAAATCAAAACCTATTAAATCCATAATTACCCTGGTTGCCGGTATCGCAAATTCAGTTCCAATGATTTGACTTTTTTCAACCTTTTTTTTCTAAATTACAAGTGAAAATTTGAAATTTGGTCGAAGTTATTGTATAGAGATAATCAAAACTGTAGAAAATGTCTCTGCTAATCCGTATATGGCATTGATAGATTTTACGATTTCCAGGTAGTTTCGAAATATTATACACGGATCGGTGTGCTGTATGGAAAAGCAGATTAAAGGCTTGACAGATCCAACCGTGAAAATGGAATGTTGTATATGGGCTGACGATTAATTTAGAGTATCGTATTATCAACTACTAACTGCAAATGCAAACGAATTAAAACGAAAATTGTTAACTGTTTAAATAAACAACTCGTTCCTCGAAAATTTTTCTATAGGGAGAATTTAAAAATGTAAAATTTTCAAAATTCTGTAATTAAATTTGAAACTCTCATCTCTTTTCCTAAAATATTGACATACGGTGATGGTCAAAAAATACGTTACGATATTTTAAAAACTTTTTATACCCCTCCTATTTTTCAATAGGGAAATAAATACTGTTGAATAAGATTAATGTATAGCTGTCATACTGAATTTAATATAGAAGAAAAAAGATTAAACTTCAAACACAAAAAGTTGCATTTTAAAACATAAAGATGAATCTTTAAGCAAAAGGGAATTATTTATTTAAAGACAGTTGAATTTTCAGCCAAGAAAGATGAATTTTTCACCAAGATTTTTTCTCCCAAAAAATATTAATTTACAATCCATAGGAATGTATTTTCTATCCAAAAATATAAATATGTAACAAAACCATTGAGTTAAAAGTATGTCTTAAGAAATCGGTCAATTCTGAACTTACAAAGATGAATTTTTAAACAAATAGTCTAATCTAAAAAAAAACGTTTTTAACCAAACAGTTGCATTTTCAACCAAATATTTAAACTTTCAAGCTGAAGAGACGAATAATCAAGAAAATAGTCAAATATTGTATTGAAATAGTTGTTTTTTCAACTAACAAAGATCAATTTTTAACTAATTTGCCGAATTTTAAAACAAAAGTTATTTTACTGCAATTAAAATGAGTTGCATTTTTAAACAAACAATTTTGATTTTAATTTTGTATAAAAAGATATAATTTAAAAAAAAATGTTTAATTTGAATATATATATATATATATATATAGCTTGTAAAAATTTTTTAAATTTCTGAAAAAAACTAATTTTTCACCAAAAAATAAACTATCAACTAAATTGTTACATTTTCAACCAAATAATTTAACTTTCAAACAGAATGAATAGATTTTAACAAAATAGTTAAATTTTTAAACAAATAATTTAATATTCAATTTAAAAGGAAGAATTTTTTATCTAAAAAGATGTATGCTTATAGCATGTTATAGTTTTCTTTGCGGGTAGAACAAAAGCATTAATGTGGCCAAAAAAGTTGTAAGTTATCCGGAAAAACTACCAGAGAAAAATTTTGAGAAAAGCTTCTATCCAAGTATTCCTTCTTTCATAAACATTATTTAGTTCCATCAGTAAAATCACTATTTATATTAACGAATCGCATTTTTGCATACAAAAGTTAGGATAAATCATTGACTTTAACTGAGAAGAAGTGTCCTTATGTAGTTGAATAGTTTACGAAACATGAAAATGATTTTCTTTAAAAAAGATACTTAAAATAAATTAACTTTTGTTTCGTTGAAAATACATAAAAAATAAATTGTTTCTGAGAAATGAGTTTCAAAGGAGGTCAATTATATTTTCAAAATGTGACTGTCCCTAATGCATAATATTCATTTTTCCGAACTGTCATTTGCCATCATTTCTCCGTATAACCATTTAATATTATTTGCGTTAGTTTTAATTCAATATAATTGTCATGAAACAATTTTATTTGTATATGTATGTACTTCATGCAATAAAAAAAATAAAATAAAGTGAAAATATATTTTTATATGTATGTACTTTATGCAAAATCAAATGTTTGTTTCATAACGATTTGGTCAAGCGGAGATTATCAAGAATAGGGATTGATATGTTAATAAATTTTTGGTTATGTGGCCATTCTGAATCATGAAAATTTTAGCAAATGATATTTTGGTTAAATAAAATTTAAGGCCAATTGTAATCTGGGCAAACGAAAATTATGAGAAATGGCTATTCGAAAAAATAATAATTATGCCCATTTATAATTCAGAATATGAGCGTGATTTCATTGGAAATTAAATTTTTTAATACAACAAAACAAGTTTTATATTTCTCGCTTTCGGATATAAAAAAACTCATAATCCAAAAAGTAAGATAACAATAACAAATAAACAATATTTTCAACCTGCGAAAGACCACTAATATTGGAGAAAACTAAGCGTGTATCTCTATTTTTAAACCTAGAAATTCAATTTTATAATAGAACGGAAGAAGTTTCGCATTTCAAGAGTTCGCATGATAAAACATATGGATGTAAAGAAATCTAAGAATCTAAGGACAAGAAAGTGTGGAGAAAAATATTTCTCAAGAAATGTGGAATTAAGAATCAGATTGGAGTGAGAGACAGCTAAAACGAAAGACCTTGTATACTAATGGGCCCGCGTGGAGAACTTTTCTTATTGGATGTGATTAGAGTAAAGAGTATAGATCTTACTATGTGATTATCAGTGAGTTTGCGTATATTTTTTTGATCTATGATACATGATGACTTTGCGAAACTCTTCGCTTGAGGTGATTGGTAGAGAGATTGATTAGCGACCTGGCTCGGAGCAGTGTTGCGGAACGAACGCGTTATTTTGTTATTTGAATAAGCAGTACGAGGATTCTAGATTGTTCTAAAAATCTATAGCCCCCCCCCCCCATTAATATACCTCCTACTATACTTTCCTTTCTCACTTTTCTCATATAAACTCCTTGCTCCTCGGCAGCGGTAAGAAGCGAACTCCGAACGACACCATGCTTCTAATTTTATACCTGCAATATTACCGCAAAAGATTTCAAACATCGTATTCAATTAATTTATAACATTTTCATCTCATTAGGCACTTGACTTAGTCCGTGGCTGATGTAGAAAAACGGGGTTAAACCCAAGAACAAGTTAAAAAAAAAATAATAACCTACCGAAGGTGTTCTCGCGTGAACGTCGTGGTAGGGATTGAGCTTTTCTCTCATGACGTTGATAACTAGGTTGGCAGTAGCACATATACTGATAGAGCTACAAATGCCAGATAGGCAAAGAACGAAGAGGAAAGGGACTAAGAGGAACACCAAACCCCATTATTTATCATAGAGAGTCTACTAAAGATTTTGATAGGCTTATTGCTTCCCGAGGATCATCGGGGCACCCCTGGAACCACTGCTGGAGGCCACAGCATATGGAACGATGGTGACAAGAAGCAGCGATATGGTCAGACAGATCTCAATTATCAAAAAAACTGGCCGCGAAGAACATCTGCGACACACGGTAAACAG
>JAUELO010000179.1:41640925-41658929 GCA_032357855.1 Amphibolips quercusostensackenii | reverse complement strand
GGGAGAGGGAGAGGGAGAGGGAGAGGGAGAGGGAGAGGGGGAGTAGTGAAGGCAGAGTTGTTAACGTGATGTTAAGCAGGGTATGGAAAGTAATTATCGAAAGAAATGGAGAAATATGGAGTATAAATGAACTGCAGTAGATGTGAAAGCTGAAGGGGATGGAATAGGATCGGGCAGGATCGGAGAGGAGAAGACAGGGTATGGCGGAAAAGGAGAGAAAAGAGAAGGGGAGTTATAGGGTAGGAGTGGATATTTCAACAGCTGAATCAACGTCATAATAGGATATGAAGCCCTTTTAATAGGCGCAATTTTATACGTGAATTCAAAAGTTGCTCAAAACTATAATGAATAATCGCACGCATGTTTTTTTTCAAGAAAATTAAAAGTAATCACCATCAAAGTGCACCTTTAGAAAAGACTTCACTTTATTGCAACTAAATGTTAGATATATCTTTTAATTCTCTCATTTATAGCTCAGCCTTCGTTAAAATTAAAATTCGGTGTTCAAACGGTAAAAATAAAGTACAGTGTATCATTTCGTTATCTTTAGGAACAAAGAATGACTTTAAGTTAACGCTGAGAATAAATCGAGGGCCAGCCGAGCGTATAAAAAAGTTTCTTTTCTACCTTATTATTTAAAGTCAACGTCGATGGCCCCAGGACGAATAGGACTAGGTAGCTAGCTGGAAANNNAAACAAAAGGCCTACGATATCTTTGACTGCACCTTTATATACCCCTTAGGCTGGAACTCTTCTCTCAAGGCCTCCATTGTTCATTTTCCCGAGGGCTCGTTCGTCCGGGCTGTCGAGCCTTTTGAACGCTCGAACGATTCACAGATAATTCCCGATGCGCTCTTTTCAACCAAGGTTGGCTCCCGTCTGGCATTTCCTCGTTTCTTTCCTCTGAGAAAAAGAATACTGCATCCTCCTGTCGGTTTTTTATTGCATCTTCAGTCCTATCCCCACCAAAAAGCTTCCTTTGCTCTCACCTCTTTCAGTCCTTCTTCTCACAGAATCACGCTGTGCAGGAATCACTTTCTCAGAGGTGGCGAAAAGTTACTTTCCATAATGTCTTTTTGATATCTTTTTTACAAAGGCCTGTTCGTTTTTATTTTGAAGCGGATTTTGGAGTTACATGTTAGAGGACTTTAATAAATTACACTACCTTAAGAAATAATTCACACTTCGAATTGTAATTACTCATTCAAAAAGAAGCGATAAACTTTTTTAAAAAAACCTACTGGAAGCTAATGAAGTTCTAAGTGCAACGACATGTGAGAAGTTTAATAAAAATTAAGGACTTTTTTGAATTTTCTACCTCGGCATCAGCTCGTGGCATGACCTAGGGAAGTTTCAGTAGAAATATGAAAATCATAACACACAGTCTTTGAAGTCTTATCTTCAATTCAAGCCAATAAAACCTCAAAAATTATTACGAATTGCTGAGAGATGGCGAAAAATGTGCGAGCGTGTCTGTGCGACTTCTATGATGTTGAAATTTGTACCTTTATTTGTTTCTTTTAAAGTTTTTCACCGCAATCACAAAAAAAGTTCAAAGATGTTTCAAAAATATTATTTGTATACTTCAAAGTTTTTTCTTAAAATACAAAGACATCCTGTGTACCAGTTTTGGGCCTTTAAGTCACCAGGTATAAAAATATTCAAGTTGTACTTTTTCACTTTTCAAAAATAATTCTCTTAAATAAGGCGTTTTTTAATTCTCTTCTTTATTCATAATGTGTCCCTTGAGGGTTGACATGACCTCCATTCCTTACTATGCCTCCGCCCACATGTTTCATAATAGATTATCCTTACCATTTATAGTTACTTACAACTATTTTCATAAACTCTTATATCTAGATCATTATTCCTATTTTTTTAATAGCGTCATTTAGGATGTGTTAGCAAACAAGTGAGCAAGCGATCCAAAGCGAGAGTCCAAGCGAGAGAGAGAGATATATATAGAGAGAGAGATAAAAAAAGAGAGAGAGAGAACGCGCAAGAACGTAACCGCACTTAATCTACTTATGCTATTACATAACCATTACTTACAACAATTCATGCTTCTTATCTGAGGGACTTCCGTTTCCTTTTTCTATTACTTCCTTTTTACCTCCATTTTGCCATATTTTTGGCTTCACATCTATTTTTTCATTTTCTCTTATTTGCTCCTCTAGCCCCGAACAATTCCTTCGTCCATTTTTTCCATAATCCACCCTCCGCTAGAATCTTTACCGCATTCTCTTGTCAGCTTTCTCTATCTTACATTCCTCTCCTACATCCATCTCATACATGTTCTCATATTTTTTCTTCCTATTCAAAGATTCTGCACTTTCTATTCTTTTTCTTTTCCCAATATATCAATTTCCTTACTTAATTTTTTAATTTCGACATTCCTATCTATCTTCTTTCTCCCATCCCTTTTCCACATGTGGTGGTACTTCTTCCTTTTTTTATTATCTTATAACATTTATTATATTGTAGTTCTTCATTAATTTCCTATCTTTCTATTAAGTGTCTTTCCCTCTCCTATTTTTCCAATTCTTTATAGTTTACTTCAGTCCCTGCTTTTATATCTCTAGGATTAAAGAACTCCCTCCTTTCTTCTTCTCGTCTCGTTATTTCTATCGCCCTCCCTTTCCTTTATTGCACCTTTATCAAACACTTTCTCGCTAACTTTCCTTTCTTTACCTCCCTTAGCTTTGTTTTGAATTTCTATGCCCTCTTTTATGCTCTAGTACTCAATTTATCTCTTTGTGCTTCTTCCCTCGCTATATAAATCTGCGTCTTTTAGTCTACCCCTGACGTCCGCCTCATATACCTTTCTTGTAAGCTCTGATATCTTTTCTTTCTTTCCAAACCCATATCTCTGACCCATAACCTAATACCAGCTATACCAGCGTATTAAATAGCCACATTTTCCTTGTCTAATTCTTTAAAACTATCTTTTTTTATCCCCATATCTGTTTCATTGCCCCTGTTGCTTTTTTTATCCTTTCTATTTTCTGAGCTTAACGGTCTTCATTTTCTTTGCAAGGTATATCACAGATATTCACTCTTTTACTTCTTATGAATCTATTCCTTTTCATCTCCCTGTCCATTGTTTATCTCCATCCCCTTGTTTTCTAAAACTTATTATCTTTGTCTTTTCTACATTTAAATTTAACTTTTTTTCATCCTAGTATTTCTCTTATCCAGCAATTGAGTAAGCTCTTTATACAATGTTAGCATTAGTGTCACTTTTCTATAATCTTTAACCTCCTGCCCTTGCCTTTCTTCACTATCGGAACCACTGCTCCTTCTCTCCATAACTCTGGCCCCCCCTTTCCTCTCTATATTCTATTGCACATTATTTACGCTTATTCATTTAATTTTATCTCCTCATATTTCCAGACTTCATTTAGAATCTCGTCTATATCAGGTGCCTTTCAATCTTTCATAATCTCTAATACCTTGACTATTTTTTTCCTTGCAATGTCCTCCTTCTCACCTGTTATCCTACCATATTTTTCTCCTCTCCTAACCTTCCTCTCTACCCTTCCTAAAAGTTTTATGAAATATTCTTTATATTCTGCTGTATCAATATTCTGGTTTACTCTTTTTCTTTCTCTTCTGTCTCTATTTACCACCTTCCAAACTTCTTCCGTTCTAGTCTTTTCCACCTCCTCTTCAAACCTTTTATTTTCCCCCTCTTTTTTTTGATCGCACAACTCATTATACTCCTTTTTTTCTATATTTTTTCCACTACTTGTTTCTTACCTACATTTTCTTTATTTAATTTTTACTTTTTTCCTCTTCTGTTTGCATTCTTTATACCTTCTTTTTCTGTTTGCGTTCCTTATTCCATCTACTTCTATGCCCTTATTTATTGACTTCTATTTCGCTTCTACACCCTGATACTCATTTTATTTTTCTAATCATTATTTACATCTTCTTGTTTACATTTTCTTCCCACATTTTGACATTCCTGGGCTTTTCCTTGAACTGTTCTTCACCTTTCATCGATTAGTCCCCTTTTTCTGCTTTTTTTACTTTTGCTTCCTGTGTAGCCTAATTATTATAACTATTATCTCCCTCTAATGTCACGATTATGAGATAGTCATACGAATTAACGAATCTATATGACTCCTTTTTTCCATTTTCTTGACCTCCTCTCTTACCTCGTCGTCCACTACCACATAATCTTTTATCATTCCACTTTTTTCTTCTGAACGTGTATATTACACTTTCTCATCTCCCTTTACATTATAATTTAGGATAAATCCATTCCACCTCCTCTAGGATATTCACCAATTTCTTCCCCTAAAAAGAAAAAAGAAAAAAAATATATCCTTTTATTCTTTATGGAGGGTACTTATTGATATCTAAGGGAAGTGTTTGTTGCTTTAACCTAAGTTATTTCTTTCTTTTACGCAAAAATAAATAATAATTAATACTTTTTAGTGTTTAAAGGCCTTAAACCACGTAAAAAAGGTCTAAATCTTATTTAAATTAAAATAATTTTTTTAACATTAATATTGAATCTAAAACTTTTTTAAAACTCACGAATCTTCTTTGAAATCCAGTGTTTTTGTTTAAGATAACAGATTTCCTGCGAAAATGTTAATATATCCTAAAACAATAAAAAAATTGCTAATTTTATTCGAATCGTAATAAATTTTGTTTCAAGATACCAGTTTTGGTTTAAAATTTTAACGTAACCTAAAATTTAAAAAAAATTATGCGCCTTCAATATTTAATTATTTTGGATAAACAATGTCGATTTCCAATAAAAACGCTAACAAAACCGCGAAATGAAAATTGTTGGAAAATGTTTAATCTTTGAGATCTGGTATTTTATCAATTAAAATACCTATTTTCAATATAAAACACTAATGTGAACTAATTTTTTTTTTTAAACTGGGAATCATGATGATCTTTGTTTAAGAATACTCATTTTGGGTGAAACCCCCGAAAAAACCTAAAATTGCTAGTAATTTCAAGCCTTTTTTTTAAATTTTTGTTTTCATATTTAAATTCTTTTTTAAAAATACTAACTTCCAGTGAGAGGCGGCAAACATAAAACATGTATAATATATTTGATAATTGATTAGACAATTTGAACGTTTTCATATTGCTTGATTTAACGTGATTCATAAAATTCACAACAAAAGGCTCATTGATAATAATTGTAAAAAATTTTAGAAAAGAAAAGAATTTTTGATTAAAAATTAAATTAAGTTACAACTATTGCCGAAACCGAATTACCAAAACACAAATATGAAAATGACTAAATTTAAATAAGCCCTAACGACTTTAAATATTTTTTTAATATTACGTTTGGTTTTCTCTTCTTAGATGTTTTGCTATAGCCAATAGAGCTTTTTTAACAATTTTATAACTTGACCTAAGGTTTAATTCAAATTAAGTAAAAAAAAGCCAATAAGATTTCCAACAATACAAACTCGTGGCCGCAAGTTTCTTATAATTCCTAAAAAATTATTCGCAGTTAAAAAAAATTATGGAAAAAAGGAGCAGAAATTGTCGAAATTCTCAAATATAGTGATTATAGGGGATTTTTTAAAAAATAGAGAAAAAGGACTGATTGTAATACCTTCAATTTTATACCCCCTTAATAATATTTTCATTAGAAACAGATAGCAATTTTTCATGATTTTTTTTTTGGCTCACAAATAATTCTGAAATGTAAACTTTAAAAAAAAAAGATTCGTTAAAGGGTCCTTATTAACTGTTTAAAATTTCTCGGATCGATCAATTGTGAAACCTGTTTTTTTTTTCAAGTTTGAAAATTTGCCATTGCGTGGACTGGTCATTCCTATTGTATGGTAGAGTGAAATTACTAACAGGTAAAAGAAAGTGGAGAAAATTTGAAAGAAACGAAAAAAAACCTTTTGTTTCCAAAATAAAAAAAAGAGGTGTAATCTATAAATTTAAGTATATAACTTTTTTTTTATTTTGTAAAGTATTCATCTGCAAGTGTATTCACCGAAAACGTACAACAAACAGTTTCCTCTCAATAGCATTGCTGAAAAATATTTCTCCGTTATTGTTTTGCAGTTCTCGTATTAATTTTAAACCCTAACATAATCCCTTTTCTATTTTGGTAGGTGCGCGGAGAAAAATGAGTTGTCAGCCGAAAGAAAATTTGTGTAAGTATTGCGCCCACAACAACTTTTTAGCGAATACTATTGCAGACATGCACCCAATAACAATAAATTGTTGTAAAGAATGTACAACAATTTTTGTATGCTTGACAACTTTGACAACATTTTTGTTTAACAACAATTCATTTTTCTCCGAGTAGATGCTAGAATTTTTAGAAATAATCACTGTCTTCATTAGATGATTCACCTTTAATTAAGAAACGTTCTATTCTTCTGAGCACCTTATTATGTTTTTTTTGCTTACGAGGTGGCTTACAAATTTTATTTTCAAAATTTCCTGACTTTTTCCTCATTTTCTCCTCACCAATTTTTAATTTGCACCAACTATTAATGTTCAAAGACGAGCATTTTATTCTTGTAACATTTTTCAAATAAGATTTTTCATGCAGGAAATAGAACAAAAAATTTTAGATTAAAATTTAAGAATTTTAAGTTAATTTATTTTAACAAAAAAATATAAGTTTTCTACCATAAAAGATAAAGTTCCAATTTGAAAGATGACCTTTTAATAACACGCTTGAATTCTCAAGAAAAAAAATTGAATTAAATTTTAATCAAATTAATTAATTGCCAAACAAAAAAAACGAATTTCTTAGAGAACAGTAGAATTTTCAACAAAAAGATGTATTCTTAACAACAAATGTAATAGTTGATATTTACAAGAAAAAATATTTAATTTTTTAATAAAAAACAATGAAATGGAACAAAAAATATAAATTTACAAAAAAATACTTTAAACCTCAATTTAAAAAATTAATTTTTAACCAATTTTTTGCAGTTTTAACAAAAAAAAAATAATTTTCAGCAAAAAATGTTACCGTTGACATTTTAACCAACAAGATTTATTTTCTACAAAAAAGACAAATTAAAAAAAAATGTTTAACAAATAAAGATTTTTCCAAAAAGAAAAAAAAAGTTCGTCCAAATTGTTAAACGACCAAGCCAAACGATGAATTTTCTGTAAAAAAGTTGAATTTTCTATTAAAAAATATAAATTTATAAAAAAGTTACTCGCCAACTAAACAGTTGTATTTTTAACCAAAAAAGTAAAAAGCTAAAACCAGGAAAATTAGTTTTCTCCAGAAAAAGATAAAGTTTCAACTAAAAAATGTTAATTTTCCACTAAAAATAAAAAGCTACATTTTCAGTAAATGAACAAATTACTAACTAAGAAATAACAAATTTTCAACAAAATAGTTAAATAATAATTTAATTTGATCAAAAAGCAGTTTAACTTTTTCCCAAGTAGTTGAATTTTCAATTTTAAATGATATAATAAAAATATTTGAACTGAAACAAAGAACAATTTTCAATAAAATAGCTGAATCCTCAATCACAGAAGATTAATTTTCAACCAAACATTTCCATCTTTATTGAAGAAAGATCAAATTTCTACTAAAACAGGTAAATTTTCAAATTAAAAATACGACTTGAAAAAAAGTTGAATATTTAACCATGAAAGATTTTTGCTGAATTTTTAAGGCTTAAATATGAATTTTAAACAAAACTTAACTTTCTATCTAAACAGTTGAATGTTAAGCACAAAAATGTGAATTTTCACCAAAACAGTTAAAAATATAACCAAAAAGAATGTCTTAAAAAAATGTGAAATCTTGAAAGAAATAATGAAATTTCTAATTAAAATTATGATCATTAGGTAGAAGCAATTATGAAAAAGTAAATAGAAGTATAAATACAAGATTAATAAATTAATAATAAAAATGTTATATGAGGCTGGTCGCAAAACTTCATTTTTGAAAATGTCTACCTTTTCTCTGACCACTAATATTTATAGACCAAAATATAAATGTTGTAACGTTTTTAACATAGAAACTTTTATAAATTGAGTTGCCCTATTTCAAGTTAAAATAAAAAAATTTTTAATTTATTAAAGTTTTAAATTTAAATTTAAATTTAAATTTATTAAAGTTATTTAAAGTGTCTCTTTATGAAATTCCCTGACTTTTGAAAGATTTTTTTCAACATTTCTGACTTTTCCTAACCAATAAAATTCTTGGACTTTTTCTGAAATTTTCCTAATTTAGAGGTTTTTTCTGACCTACAGCCACCCTAGCTTAATTCTTTGACTCTTGTCTTTAGATGTCATTATCTTCAATAAGTCAAGTATCTGGTGGGTTCAAATTATCTCTTGATTTTAATGGTTTTGTGATTTGGAGGTTCATCATTATTATTGTAGTAATTACTTATTTTCTACATAAAAGTGACAACAAATATCGGGTTAATAAGATACAATTACTCAGAGGATTTGATCGCTGGTAAAGAAGTTCCAAATGTATTCAGCCCATTTGGATTGAATGAGGTATTCACTTTTTCTGTTACTACAGATTAAAAGTAGAGAATATTTATGCAAAAGTTTAAATTTGATTCAATAGCTTGTTGAAATATGCAAGTTAATGTAGATTTGTAGTGAAAAAAGGAAATATACATATTTTATTACAATCGTTTTATTAATTAGGATAAAATTAATTAAGGCTTCGTTCAAAAATTACGTCACACTAACGGATGTGAAGAGGAGGAGGGGGGGATATCAGTTTTTGTAACGATTTGTGGCGTTAACTATTTTCCTATTTTCTAATTGTAGCATTTTAAGAGGATACCTCTTTTTTCCCCATTCTCAAGAAACTTCCACTTTCCTATTTTTTTTTGTGCTCAAAGGCAGATTTGACAATTTGTCGTTCTTGAAGCACTTTCGTATAAAATTATTTTTTTAATTTAAAATTTAACTATTTTGTTCAAAACTCATTTTACTACTTGAAAATTCTTTTTTTGGTGTTAAAAATTATTTTTTTTTTCATAGGAGATTTCATTATTCCAGTTAAAAATTTACTAGTTTAGTTGAAAATTTAACTATTTTGTGGAAAATTTATTTTTTTTATACAAATTAATTTTTTGCCTGATAATTTAATTACTTAATTATTAATTGAAAAGTAATCCGTTTTAGTTAAAAATTCAACAATTTGGTTAGAAATGTATGTATTTTGTTCAATATTTGTCTTTTTTGTGTAAAAATTAATCTTCTTGATTAAAAATTCAACTACTTGGCTGAAAGTTGAACTATTTTGTGAAAAATTTATATGATAGGTTGAAAATCCATCTTCTTGTTGAAAATTCAACTGTTTTGTTGAAAATTCTATTTTAGGGATTAAAATTGTAATATTCTTGTAGAAAATTGAACTATTTTTATAAAAATTGACTTTCTCGTTAACAATTCATATTTTCGGATTGAAAGTTCAACATAATTTATATCTTTTGCTTGAAAATTCTACTTTTTTTTGAAAATTCTACTTTTGCTTGAAGACTTAACTCTGTCGAAAAAGAAATTTTCTTTATGAAAATTAATTGTCTTAACTAAAAAATGTAACTAGTCGATTTTCGTCTAATAATTTAAGGTTTATAATTAAAAATTCAACTCTTAAATTTTCTATTTAGAATTCATACTCTTTGTTTTAAAATTCAACTCATTGTTTGAAAATTGAACTATTTGTATAAAGGTTTTACCAATTAGTTAAAAAATCATGTTTTTATTCAAAATTCAACTATTCTGTTGAAAAATGATGTCTTAAGTTATATTTTTTCTATTAACAATTAAGTTTTTGAACTAGAAATTGCAGCTATTTAATTATTAGTTTGAAATTGATCGTTTTTACTTTAAAATTCAACAATTTAATTAGAAACTGATGTATTTTGTTGTTTATTCGTCTCTTTGGGTAAAAATTAATCTTTTTTAATTGAAAATTCAACTACTTGGCTTAAAGTTAAACTACTTTGTCAAAAATTTATCTAATTAGTTGAAAACCCATCTTTTTTGTAAAAAATTGAACTTTTTTATTGAAAATTTGTCTTTTGTGATTAAAATTCTACTATTTGTATGAAAAATTTAATTATTTGTTTGCAAATTAACTTTTTAGTTGAAAATGTATCTGTTTTTTAGCGGATTCGCCTTTTTAGTATAAATAATTAACTGTTTTAAAAAACAGTTGTTCCTAATTGTCTGAAAATTCTTTTTTTGTTAAAGATTTTAATCTTCTACTTAAAATCCGTCTCTTCTGATAAAAGTTTGATCTTTTTTTATCTTTGTTTGATCTCTGTTTTGGATTAAGATTCAACTATGTTGTTGAAATTCTATCTTTTTTTGGTTAATACAACTTTTTCTTTTTTAAATTAGAATATTTTTCGGCTGAAGTAGCAACTATTACATTTTTTGTTGAGAATTAATCTTTTTAATGAAAATTTAACTATGTGGTTAAAAGTTGAAATTTAGTTATTTTGTTTTAAATTTAACTATTATGTTAAAAATGATTTCATTTTGTTGCAAATTTAACTTCTTCGTTATGTATTGGTTTTTCTTGAAAAAAATTCGTCTTTTTGGACTGAAAATTTAGGTGTTTTCTAAAAAATATGTGTTTTGCCTGAAAATTTAACTATTTTGTTGTGTATGCTACTTCTTTTCGTAAAAGTTAATTTTTTTTTATAAAAATGTAATCATTTCGTAGAAATTTTGTTTTTTTTTTGTTAAAATTCAACTATGTGGTTAAAAGTTCAATTATTAGTTTAAAAATTCAATTATTTTTTTTAATTCAGCTATTGTGCTGCAAATGAATTTTTTTTCTTCAAAAATTTGAATGCTTGGTTGAAAGTTTGTCTCTTTGTATTAAAAATTTATTTAATCTTTTTTATTTAGAAATTCGATCATTTAGTATAAAATTGATTTATTAGGTTAAAAATTCAACTACGTGGTCAAAAATTCAATTATTTTGTTGAAAATTTAATTATTTTGTTGAAAATTCAACTATTTTGCTGAAAGGTAATTTTTTTTGTTTAAAAATTATACTGCTTTGTTAAAAATTCGTCTTTTTGGGAAAAAATTTTTTCTAAGAATTAAAATGATATCTTTTTTGATAAAAAAGTTCTAGATTGAAAATTTAACAACGCTGAATGAAATTCGTCTTTTTGCTTTAAAGATTCGAATACTTGGTCAAAAATGCAACTCTTTTCAGGATGAGTTTAATTATTTTTTTTTAATTTAACCATTTGTTTGAAAATTCATCTCTAAAGTTTGAAAATTTAAATATTTACCTAAGAATTCGTCTTTAAGTGTTGAAAGTTTAAATATTTTGTTATGATTGCAACTTTTTGGTATAAAATTAATTTTTTTGTTGAAAACTCAACTCTATCTGTGAAACTTGATCTCTTTCCGTACAAAAAATAATTTTTGTTTGTTTGAAAATTTAATTATTTTGCTGAAAGTGCAATATAATTTGACTTGAAATCTGACGTAATTTTTGCAGCGCTTCTTATTAATTTACCTAAATTGTACATATTTGTACAATATTATTATTATCATAATTATATATTATTCATCACTTTGATCGACACTACGGAAAATTGAGAAAATTTAAATTTTTCAGCGGAACTTTCTTTTCATATTTCAGATAAGGATGCAAGCCCCATAGAGGCTTTGCCGACCTGCAATCACGCGTTGACAGTTTGCCAACGAGAAAAATCCTGCACCAAGTTGTTTGAGGATTTCAAAACTAACTGCAAGGCCAGAGATGGGAAATGTAGGATAGAAAATCGGTGAGTGCTTTTCGAAAAATGTATGATATTTTTTTCAGGGAATAACAGTATTTCATCATTTTAAAGACGTCACCTAGGATGAAATTTTCATCAACATTTCTTCTGGGTTAAAAATTTTTAAAACTATTCGTACCAGTTCGAGAATAAGTCTAATTTAATATTGATTAAATGATCGACAGTTTCAGATTTGTTCTGCAGTCGATCCAATATTGAAAAACAAAAATTAAATTGAAACCTTTAAAACAAATGCGTATTTGTATCATTTCTAAATGATTTAACTTTTAACACTAAACTTTTACCTTTTAACTTTGAACCCTGATGTGTTGAACTTTTATTTTTTTACCTTTTACTCTGGAAATTGATCCCTTTATGCCACATGACTTATGATGTCTTATTCTCCAACGAAAATCATTATCAAGTTTCTCAGTTCTCAAGGATTTTACATTATCTTAGCGTTTTCCATGAGAAAAAAGTATTTTCAAAAAAAAATTATCAAACTTTTAGAATTAACCATTTTTTAAGCAATTCATGCTTTTCGATTTTGTTAGTTATTTACTGGAAATTGGTATTTTGAACAAAATACTTAGATTTTAAAAAAGGTGTACAATTCTGAACATTTTTGTGTGATATTATGTATGTGTATTTTGTCGGAACTTACTGCTATTTTTGTTAACAAACAATTCGATTTTAAAGAATATTTGCAAATTTTTTAACATATTATAGTATACGTTGGTGTGTTTTACCTGAAATTGGTATTTTAGTTATTTTCTATTGATATTTTCAAACAAAATCATCAGATTTAAATCCAATGATTTTTCCGTGAAATAATAAAATTAAGAAGTTTGCACAATTTTTGATTTTCTCAGTTTTTTTTGTCCGAATTTTAATTTTTATTTAAAAAATAACTACATTTTAAAGAGAATTTAAAATTTTTTAAACAATTTTTGATTACGTTATCGTTTCACAACAAAAATTAGTATTTCAAATGGTAATTTTTCAAGCAGGAAAAGGGAAGGGGGAAACTCTGTCACATCCTATCCCTTTTTCAGCTTTATGATTTTTCTAAAAAAATCATCAGAATTATTTCATTTGAAAAGTTATGGTCAGAAAATCTTTTTTGTTCATGCATCAACTTAGATTTATGTTGATGAAAGAAGTTTTTCTAATTAAAACAGATGTTTTTATATTAAAAATGAGCATAACTTCCTTACTTTTCAAAAGAGTATATTAATATTATAGGTCAATGGGTTTTCCTCGAATCAAGGAATCTTTTTCGTTCTTGCACTTTTGTGAATTATGATTAAGAAAAAAAGTTTTACTATAAAAAAAATACTTTTCCAAATATTATGCATTACCATAGTTTTTTTAATTTTCAATAAAATGTATCAATATTAAAGGTCAATCAATTCGTCTTAAATCAACACATCGTTTCTATTTTTACATCAACTTTAGATTATGAGAATGAAAAAATTTGTGCTATAAAAATCGATTTATAGTATAATATAACTGACTAAAAATTCCTTATTTAAAAAAAAAAATGTATTAATATTGTAAGCCAATCGATTTGGCATAAGTCAAGTAATCTCTTGCATTTCTGCATCAACTTTGAATTATGTTAAAAGAAAAGTTTTACTATAAAAAACCGTATTTTCAAATAAATGCATTACCATAGTCTTCTTACTCTTCAAGAAGATGTATCAACATTATAGGTCAATCGATTAGTCTCGGTTGAACACATCTTTTCTATACACAACAACTCTAAATTATGCAGATTAGAAAATTTTTACTATGAATATCGATTTTTAATATAATATAAATGGCCATAACTTCCTTAAGCTTCGATAAAATATGTCAATATTATAGGTCAATCTATTCGTCTCAAGCCAAGATATCTTTTATATTGTTGCATCAATTTTAAATTATGTTAAAAAAGAAAGCTTTACAATTAAAAAACCGATTTTTTAAATATTATACATTACCACAGCTTTCTTACTCTTTGATAAAATGCATCAATATTATAGGTCAATTGATTCGTCTTGAATCAACACATCTTTTCCATCCTTACATTAAGTTCAAATTGTTAGAATGAGAAAATTTTTACTATGAAAATCGATTTTTAATATAATATGAATGACCATAACTTCCTTACTCGTTAACAAAATGCATTAATATTGTAGATCAATCGATTCGCCCTTAAATAAGAAATCTTTTATATTCTTGCATCAATTTTGAATTATCCTGATGAAAAAGTTTTACTATAAAAAACCGATTTTTAAAATATTACAAAGTGCTGGAAAAAATGCACTTAATATTTTTAGAAATCCTTTAGTTATTTTCAAGATATAAGCGATAAAAATAAGCCTTCCAAATTTCATTAATTTATCTGCAACCGTTTTCAAGTTATCGTGTTCACAAAAAAGTGTGAAATCCACACACACATATCCACACCCACATCTGGACAATTGCGTAGAAAATTGTATCAGAGATTTTTAAATTAAGAAACGTTTAATTAAATGAATTTAAAAATTTTTTTTAAAATGTGACCATCACAAAACTTTCTCTATGAGGAAGCAATAAAAATTATTATTTCGTTATTTATCAATCCTAAAATTTTCAAGAGGAAATCAGTTATTTTAAAATGAAATGCATTAGATTTTAAAGAATATTTACAATTTTTAAACACATTCTGTCAGTGTAGTGTTTTTCTTAGCAAATTATTTTTATTTTTAATTGAAAATGATTCAACTTTAAAAGAATATTGACTATTTTTTAACAAATTGAAATTTTTCTTGGTGTGCTTCACCTAAAATTGTTACTCTTTTATTATTATTACTTTATTAGTTTTTTAAATAAAAAATCATTACATTAAAATTCAATGATTTTAGTTTACAATTATAAATTGTTATCTTTAATTTTTTTACAGATATGGGTTAAGCTAGCGGTTTCTACAAAAAATATCGATATAGATCTCGAAGAAGATTTACAATTTTGGAACACTTTAAAGTTATGTTAACGTGTTTCACAGGAAATCGGTTATTTCAAACAAAAATAATTTAAATTAAGAAAGTCACCATATAAAAAAAAATGTTATTGTTATTTTATTATGTTTAGCCTAAAATTGAAATTTTTAATTTAAAAAATCGTAAAAATTGTTCAGATTATCATGATTTTTGCTTCCTCGTAGAGGAAGCTTTGTAATAGTTACATTGTCAAAAATTGTTAAATTCATTGAATTAAACATTTCTTAATTTAAATATGTCTAATACAACGTTCTTAACAATTTTTCGAATGTTTGTACGTAGAGATATGTGCATATGTGTGTAGATGTCACACTTTTTTGTGAGCACGATAAGTTGAAAACGGTCGCAGGTAAATTGATGAAATTTTGAGGAATTATGTCTATCGTTAATATCTTGAAACTGACCAAAGAATTTCCAAAAATATTTATTGAATTTTTTGTATCACTTTATTATATTTTAAAAATTGGCTGTTTACAGTAAAACTTTTTTTATTAACATAATTCGAAATTTATGCAAAAATATGAACAATTCCTTGGTTCGAGACGAATCGATTAACCTTAATATAATTACACTTTATCGAAGAGTAAGTAAGTTATAGTCATTTATATTATTTAAAAAACCGATTTTTATAGTAAAAATTCTCTCATACGCATAATTTGAAAATTATTTAAGGATAAAAAATATGTGTTGATTCAAAACGAATCGATTGACCATTAATATTAATACATTTTATTGAAGAGTGAAAAAACTGTGGTAATGCATAATATTTAAAAAAACGGTTTTTCATAGTAAAACTTTTTTTCTTCAACTTTATTAAAAATTAATGCAAAAACGAAAAGATTTCTTGATTTTAGGCAAACCAATTGACATATAATATTAATACACATCATTGAAAAGTATGGAAGTTATGCTAATTCGTAATATTTAAAACATTTGTTTTAAACAGAAAAACTATTTTTATCGACGTGAATCAAAGTTGATGTATAAATAGAAAAGACGTTTTGATCTTAAATTTTAAAATAAAATAATTCTAACAATTTTTATTAAAAAAAACATTAATCTGGGAAAGGGATAGGGCGCGACAGATCTTCCCTCTTTCCTTTTTCAGCTTGAAAAATTACCATTAAAAATTTGATTTTTCTTGTTTTTCATTGTACTTTTAAAATTGTTTGTATTATTTTGTAGTTTTGTATTTTTTGTAAACTTATATTTTTAATTTGATCAAAATGGAAACTTTAGTTTGTCTGTTATTTAAAAAATTATTAATGCGAAACGCGTGAGGGCAAATTCACAGCTAGTTCAGATTATTGTCTAGATTCATCAAAATTCTAATTTTTATACAATTTTCAGTTTTTTGGCATTGTATATCCAGAATCGGTACAGAAGATTTACAATTTGGGAAAAATTTTAGTTTCGGTTTAAATTTTTAACCGGGATTCGGTTATCGCTAATAGAAAATCATGTGATTCTAATCAATAATTGTAATATTTAAACAATAATGAAGTATGAAACCGTTTTTCATTATAAATATTATTAAAGCAAAAATAATATTACTTCAAAAATATAACTTAAAATTTTCAGTAAAGTTAGATTATGTTAACGTTTTTTGTCGAAAATTGGTATTTTTAAACAAAAATGCAAGTGTTTAATTCTGTATATATTGTAAAAAATTATTAAAAAATAATTCTAAAGCTAAAATATCTGTTTTTGTCAATTATCAAAAAAACTGTGTTTTCTTTTCTTTTCTATTTTTTCAGATAAAAGATAATATGCAATACAAAATAATAATCGCGCAACTGTTTGTTTTCTGGTTATTTAAATTTCCAAAATTGTCTGGACTTGAATTAATTAAAAAATAATAATTCCCTCTCAGCATATGCAAAAAATTGTTAAAACAGTGGAAACTGGAGATAATGGATGCTGTCCTATATTTCATCAACCCTTTTAGTACAATATCTTTAAAATTCAAGTGTTTAGAATAAAAACAGCTCATTACAGCTCATAAAAACTCAGTTAGAGGTACACCAAGAGCTTTGTCATGGCACTTCTTGTTTTTTTTTCCTTTTTTTTATTGTGTTTTCACACGGCATGAATAAGCGGATAACCGGAACGCGATATTGCTCCTCTCTGTCCTCGCCATCTCGTTGAATTTGTTCTGCATTTTATTTGAAACAGTGTGGATAGAAGCGCGAAAATACGTTGGGATTCTCACCCCCCCCCCCCCCCCTTACCGCACCCCAACGTTTCTGCTTCGATGTCGTCAAGCACTGATGTTTCACCCATGTACTAATTTCTGGTGTGAATTCAGCTTAACTGTCATCAAGTTGTAGAGGAAATGCATTGCGCTAAAACGATCTGACAAACGCGAAAACTGCATCAGCGCTGCACAAATTCGCGCTAATTGTTTCCTCATGCTCGACGAACTCGCCAGTACAATACGAGAGTGATTAGTGAATCTCCGTGTTTGAAATCCGCTGGACTTAAAGTTACATGGTGCTTAGGTACTTTTCGCGAAAAAGGTTCTAGATTTTTGCTACGAAGTGAAAAACCAGATAACTTTACTTGGTCGAAAAGCCTGGAATACTAAGTAACAAATGTAAAAATCTAAGAACACTCCAGATTATCCAGGGGTAAGAGGACACCTCAATAACTGGAGATTGAAACAGTTTACTCACTTCCCACGGTATATTTTCAAAAAAAATGAGATTGAATAATTGCTAAGAAATAGTTAGGAAGGTTATTGAATTCTGCTTCTAATGATTTCTACTTAAAAAGTTTTTGATTAATAGAGGCTGAGTAAGTCAGTGAGAAAGACACGGCTAATTATTAGTTTTTACTAATTTTTAAGATTAAAATACAACTCCTGATAAAATATAAGAAAATAATAGTGAAAACTTAAGAATTAAGAAAAATAAATCCTAAAATCTCTTCTTAAAAATAATCCCGAAAAGCTGTACATATGCTCAATGGTTCTCAAATTATGATAAAAAAGGCAGAGGTATGCGTAAGGTGAAAATCACTTGGTCGAGTGTTAGTCGAGCAGTTAACGCATGGCAAATAAGAGAGAGAAGATCGAGCACCACTCGATCGAGAAATGTTTGTCTAAGGCACACCTCTAAGTTTTTTATGATTATTCGAGAGTCACTGAATATTTTCACAGTGGTTTAACAGAGCTTTTCGTAAATTTCAAATTCGTGTGTTCAATTTGTTTTTTTAGTACGT
>JAUELO010000179.1:41555520-41566602 GCA_032357855.1 Amphibolips quercusostensackenii | reverse complement strand
AAAGAATCGATATTCTGATTATTTTTTAATTAAAAAATAGTTTTAAATCATTCTAAAGTAATATTTTACTTTTATTATAATGATTTTCAACATGATTTTGGTTAAGCTATGTATATATATATATATATATATATATATAAATATATATAAATCTATATGGGTAACATCCAATATAAAAATATGACAAAAATAAGATTTATAAGGATATATAAGACCTTTAAAACTACATAGAATCTAGTAATATTTTATAAAATCATGGAAAATTAATTAAAATATTTGGAGAAC
The DNA here is from genome assembly GCA_032357855.1 of Amphibolips quercusostensackenii. Taxonomy (NCBI): domain Eukaryota; kingdom Metazoa; phylum Arthropoda; class Insecta; order Hymenoptera; family Cynipidae; genus Amphibolips; species Amphibolips quercusostensackenii. The sequence continues at coordinate 41,566,317 of JAUELO010000179.1, read as the reverse complement.
ATTTAAAACCACCTTAAAATCAATAAAATCCCTCAAGTCTAATAAAATCCGCTTGACCTTTTCAAGAATCCCATAGAATCTTTAAAAAAATCTTGAAACATGTAAGGCCCTGTAAAATCGTTACATGTTTTTCTGAATTCTATCAAATTTAATAAAACTGTATGAAATTTGTTTTACATACCTTACAATTATTATAACTCATGAAAATTCTTTGGAATATTTCAAAATACCCTAAGATATTATTAATTCTTAAAAATCCGTTAATTTATTTAAATATATTTTAAATTTTCAGAAATCTTTTAAAATACCCTAAAATATTAAAAATCCTTTGAAATCTTCTAAAATTTTTTAAATGTCTTGATGATATTCCTTATAATATTTTAAAATATTTTAAGTCCTATTAAAACCTTTAAAATCCCAGAAAATTTATCAAAATGCTTCATTTAGATCCTTTAAAATCCCCGCTAGAAGTTCTTGAAAACCTTATAAAGTTCATTTGAAATTCCTTAAAAGTCCTTTCAAAATATTTAGAAATGTCAAGAATTTTCTCAAATATATTTCAATCTTTTAAAATATTCTTCAATTTTATAAATTCTTATGATAACCTCCAGAATTATTTATATTTCAAAGAAATTCTCTTAAACTGCACTGAATTTTTTAAATTCTGTGAAATCTTCTGAAATATTTCAATCATACAAAAACCCAAAATCATACAATTGTACAAAACACCGCATTTCTTGTAAAACTCTGTAAAATTCATAGAATTATTATAGAATGCTTAAAATTTTTTGATATTAATCAAAATCCCATAAAAATCTTTTAAAATTTTATGAAGTCCAAAAACCTTTAAAATCCTCTGAAATACTAAAAAATTTTGAAATTTTGAAAATTCTTTGCAGTCCTATTAACTTTCTCATTAAATTTATTTAAAAGTTTTGCATCAATTGAAGCAAATATGTAACTTAACTTAGATTTATTAAAATGTTAGCTTTAATTTAATGGTGTATGTTTCAAAAAGATACTTTTCTGTCATTAAATAAATTTGAATTTTAAAGAAATTACAATTAAATTTTGAATTTTTTCTGTCTTAATTTATTAAGCTACAGTAACTTTTATAATCTCTTTTAAAATGATTCTTCACATTTATCTTGAAAAATATTAAAATCAGATAAAAATAAAAATAGCTTTCCTTGTCTTCAGTTAATAATTTTCGAATAGGTGTAGCACATCGTCGGATTTAGGATTGCACACAAAGCATATCCAATTTTCCATTGTTTGATACATTAATTATTCGGCAAGGTTTCTTCTTCTGTTAATTACTAAATTTTGAATGTCAGTCGTATGTACTGAACCGCTAATTATATATTAATTAAATCATGGAATAATTTCTCATTATTCAGATAAACAATGGATATTCCGTGGTTTCGCAGAATGTGATTCACTCTTGTCAATACTAGTAATAATAATCCATCATTCAATCAAATCGTTGTTAATATGATCATTGTAACATGAATATTCACTTAAATTAAATTTCAATAAAGTTTCATTGAGTTTGGTAATTATATTTTGTGACCGTATTTTGTAATTGTATTTTGTAATTATATTTTGTGATTACATTATGTAATTATATTTTATAATTAGATATTCGTCCTAAAAAATGAGGGATTCCATAAGGATTGTTGGAAATTACCAAAATTTTGAGGGATCTAAAAAAATTTTCGTCAGATTTTTTAAGATTTTAAGAAATTCTCTAGGATTTAAATAAATTTACATATAGAGAAGTTTAGGAAATAAAGTAAATTTTATTTTACGGAATTTCTACGAATTTCGACGATTTTAAGTAGTATGAAGGAATTGAGAAAAATGTCAAGGGATTCAAAAAAATGTTGTATGATTCTGAGAGATTTAAAGAAATTAAAAAAATATCACAAGATCTGAGGAAATTTAAGAGAATTAACATATTTTTGCTGCGCAAAATTTATTTGTGCAAAATCTTCATTCTTGTGTACTGCTATATGAGATTATTAGGGGTTCAAAATTAATCGTTTTTTCAAAAGGTTGTCTACTTTCTGCATTATTGCCTTTAATATTTTTGCATAATTTATTTCAATGCTAATTTCATATAGCCATTTTTTATATAACGATTTTAGGTATTGAATTTTCCATAATCGCGAAAAAATTATAGGAAATTTATTATAAGAAAAGTCATCATAGGCCTACACTGATTTCAATAATTCGATTTTGTATTAAATGGAAAAAAGTTTTTCAAATCAACAAAAACAAATTTTTCTATATTCATATTAATTGCAATGAATATAAAAATAATGATTCTTAAGATTTAAAATTACGAACTTATTTTACATTCATAGTCTTATATATTCAATTACAATAATTTAATATAAACCATTCACGATTTTATGTAAGTCAGAATAACAGAAAGATTTGCTTATCAAGGCTTAAAATATCAAAACTAAAATTGAATTATCATCATTTTTACGACACAATTGACTAAATAAATAATTACCAAAATCAAATTCTTATTTTATTGATTTTTTTGTGCCCTTAAGTTGTATATAATATTTATAAGTGCGGACTAGGATTTAACATTATATCAAAAATTTTAAGAGATTTTAAGAAATTAAAATAATCTATAATGTAATGATTCAAAGGGACTTAAGAAGTGCCGCGAGATTTTTATAGGATTTTAATAGATCTATACCATTTTGTAACATTTCATAATGCTTTTAGAAATCTGAAAAAAATTTCACAAGAATTGAGGGTTTTCGTGTGACTCTGAAGATTGAAAGAGATTTTCAATATTTAAGGGAATTTTGAAGCATTTCATATATTTCATACGGTTTCAAAGATTTTTCTTCAATTTCGGAAAATTTGGAAGCATTTGGTACAGGATTTATAAGATTTTAGGATTTTTGAAAAGATTTGAAGGGATTTTAGAAAATGTTCAACATTAAAAAATTCTAAAGGATTTTTCGGGAATTTTAAAGGGACTTTATAAAATTTTCAAAGGATTTAAATAATTGTAAGTTATTTCAAGGAATATTCAAAAAAATCTTCCATGATTTGAAAATATTTGCAAATATTTCATGGTGTTTATAAAGATTCAAAAATTTTACGATATTTAAAACGATTCTAAGGATTTTCAAATACATATTTATAATTTTGAGTGATTTTAAATAATTTTCTAAAATTTTAAGGTATTTTAAAGAATTCTAGAGAATATTCAAGAGCTTTGAAATATTGTAAGGTTTTACAAAAGATTTGAAATATTTGAGGGTATTTTAAAGGCCTTGGCTTTAAAATCCTAGAAACTTTTGATAGATATTAATAGATTGAAGAGATTTTAAAGAATTTAAAATATTTTATTATATTTATATATATATTTATATATTATATTTTATTTTTAAAATATAAATGCTTGAGAATTTCCAAGGATCTGAATGATGTTAAGGAATTTAAAAAAGTTTTACGTAGTTCTAAACAATTTTTTTTAATTTCAGAAGATATGGAACGATTTTATAGGACTGATAAGGTTTTAGGATATTGTGAAAGATTTTAAAGATTTTTTAAAAGTATTCTAACGAATTTCAACAGATTTTGGTGAATTTTTTTTGAAATTTAAGTAGTTTTACAGTCTGTCAAAGTGATTAAGGAAATTTTCAAGAATTTCAGGAATTATCATTAAATTTAATAAAATTTCACACTGTTATATATTCTCATAAATTTAATTATCTGTCACATTTTGACATTTGAAATCAACTATGTGCAATAATTCTAATCAAACAATAATAACATTCTTACAGTTATGTTTATTTATCAAGATTTAATGAGTAAAAATTATTTTTTAATCTGAAAATATTTCAATGAATGTAAGATAATACTTTAAATTTATTTTGTGACATTTTTTAAGCTTAAAAATTCCAGAAATATCGATTATTTTTCGTATTTGAACTAACTTTATTTGCTGAGAATAGCTTTTGTGTTAGCGGATGGCAAGGTTATGCAATAAAATTTTTATCATTTTCAAGAATATTTTTGTTCTGGATTTTACTGTTAAATAAGCGTTTCAAAAATAAAAAGTACATTTTTTTATTAATACATTCTTTATACAGTCACCTTCGAAATATGCTTCTTCCTATAATAAAACCGTGTAACGAAATGACATCGAATTCTTATACGATCTTTTTGTGGCTTCTTAATCGATTACTATGGGCCAAATGAAGACCTTTAAATGTAATTCAATTCTCTTGTTTTAAAGTTTATTTAGTAATCTTACATTATAAATTAATCTAAACTTGGAAATTAAAATTTTTAGCTATAAAATTAATAAAAGCTGTTTCTCTACCAGATGATATAAAAAGTAAGGGGCATTAGAAAAGTTATTATAACTCTGAAACTAATCGGAAGCGAGAAAATATCTTAGCCAGGGACACGTTACCTGAAAACTTTTACTTATATTTGTCAATAACTTAGGGCCTAGCTACTCATTTTTTGACAGTCTTAGGCTTAAGGATATTATAATAAAGAAAATTTATTAAAAAAAGAAAAAAATGTTAATCTCAAAATTGTTTAAAAACAAAGAAAAGAGTCGTTGGAGAATGAAACATAAAGCAGGATTTTGTACATAATAGAAGAAAGAGGACATTAGGAAATTTTGTATTCAGCAACGCTAGTTTGAAACCATGCACGTGTTTATCTAAAAGGCTTTCAAGTTCGATCAAGCTTTAGTAGTTAATATCGTAATGGCTATCCTCCGACATCCCTGTTTTCCCAAAAGCTCTCCCTGCCCACATACAGGCAGAGGCGAAAGGTGTATAAATAGATGAGTATCTAGGCGTATGATGTTATGATGTGTTAGCTTGAACTCTTGAATAAATGGACATTACGCTTACTCAAATATGAACAATGCTGTGCGTTCGACAGCTGGTGATCAGTCGATCGATCTTTTGATCGATAGTCTGTAGAAATGTGTAGCTTTAATCTCCCATCCGAATTCCCTCGCGCTATGTCCGTTGGCGGTCGTGGGCCAACCACGCGAGTCTTCCTCGTAAATCCTTTGGCTCTGCACCATTCGGCTTCCATATTATGTTTCCAATCGTCTCGGATCTCTGCGTATTATCTTTCGCTTGAATATCACTTCCGGAATTCGAATTACAGTAGTTAACCTCTTCTACAATCGGAGAACCATTTGTTTGTCGATTTGATAAGCTTGAATCAAATTCAAGCACTGAAGAAAGTAGATAGTAATGGCAAGTGAACCTTAAGCTTGCTTCTAGTTGTAAAGGAAAGGTAGAATGCAAATTGAAAACAGTTTATTCTTTTAATTATTACTTCTGTAAATACACCAGGCGGAAAAATTATGCATAGTGGAAATAATTTTTTGTAATTTTTATTTGTTTTTTTACACAATAATGTACGATGTCTGTCCAAAAAGTATCTAACCTTGTGCTCTAAATTTGCGCCTAGGTGTAAAATTTCCAAAATAGGTGTTGACTATTTAGGGAGACCTATGTCACTACTAAGTGACATGGACGTGGGAATCTTAACTTGACTAGTATACGCAGTAGTGCTTCGTACGCATTGCATTTCAGGATGACGAAACAGACCTAACAAAAAGTTTACAATAAACTTTGCTAACAATTTGGCCTTTGATGATTGAAGACTATCCTTATGATTCGGAAAGTGTATGCTAAAAAGTCTATGAGTGATACCCAAATTAAGGAGCAGTTTGAACGAATTCAAAGTGGTCGTTCATAGAAAAAATTAGTCATTGAAACTTTCCTTGACTGTCATGGACTTTAAGATAAGTCAAAAGTTTTCAAACGTTTTATAAACTTTTTTGAAAACTTGAAGTACTTTTCGTGAAGAATTCTAAAACAGTTGTCAAAAATTCTTTGACTTGGTCGAGATATTAAGAGCCGATAAAAATTTTGAAAACTGTTTTAGAATTGTTTACTAAAAGTGCTTCAGATTTAAAAAAAAAAATCATGAAACATGTGAAATTTTTGACATATCCTGAATTCGATGACAGTTAAAGAAACTTTTGATGACTAATTTTTGTGTGTATTCAAATGAAAAGTAACCTTCGCTCTGGCAGGCCCGTGACGGCCAAAACGCGTCAAAATTTTGAACAAGTGACAGTCTTAAATAATGAAAATCATCCTGTAACAATAAGAGAAATAGAAGAGTACTTTGAAATTTCAAAAAAAAATTTTTCGGAAATTTTAAGGTAAGATTTAGAGATGATCCTTGGTCAGTAGCAACTGTATCCTTTACCACGAAAAAGCATTTGCTCATTCATCGCAGATTATTCAGAAATTTCTAGTAAAACATGGCCTAGCTCTTAGTGATTTTAAGCTCTTCCGAAAAGTAAAATATCCTTTAAAAGAAAAACAATTCAAAGTTGTAGAAGAAATATAACAAAATGCGATGAAGCAGCTGTTAGCTATTTCAAATGGTGACTACAAAGAATGCTTCCAAAGGGGAGCACATTAAAGCGGTTATCATCACCATCGAACAGAATTAAATCTTACTTCTGAGACACCAAAAGCTCGCACAATTTCGGGATAGACATCGTATAAAACAAATGAAAATTATATATAATCTCTTTCACTGTATAAAATTTTTTCGCCTGAAACTGTAAGCCATTTTTTTCATATCGAAGTAGAAAAGTTAAGCTTTGGCCAGACGAAGACGATCGACTTTGTATAATTTTTGTTATTCGGTACTGTTTAGGGTACTAAACAAAAATGCTCAACAATTATGAAGAGTTTTCGATTTATCAAAAGTCAATTAACATTAAAAACTTAGGTCCTTTTTTAAGATTTTTTATCTTTGTATTTATTGATCTGACAAGCAAAATGTCTTTGTAAAAAATTACACAGAAAAGATTACTTAAAAAGAAATTTTAAAAGTATTGACAAATGATGAATGAATGCATTTATTTATCATGCTAAATTTATGGATTTGGTCGATCTCGCGAGTTTTTCTCTCATCAAAGCACTTTCAAATCAATTCTAAACCAGGGTTTGTATGGAACGAAAACCTTACGTTTAATATACTTATTTTTAATAACAATATCATTAACAAATATTAAATTTAGCATTTTTTATTAAAAAAATTTGTTGTCTACTAAATTATGTTTTAGGTAGTTCAATGATATAATGTTTCGCCAAAGAAGTGTGCCCTTATTTCGCAATATTTATTTTTACAACAAATATTATTTCCCATCAAAACAGTGTTTCACGAACTATCAATTGTTATCGTTATTAACAAATAATTGAATAAACAGTTGAATATTCCTGTTTTTCTACTTGAATTATTTTTTTTTGTTATTTGTTTAGTGCATCTTTGTAAGAAAAATATGCTTATCAAGGGATTATTGTTTTGCATAAGATAATTGCTAGATGCATTCTAAGTATTTTTTTTGGTTAATATCAATTAACACTGAACAACACCTTTATTTTTATTAACAATTATTGTAAAAATTGTATAGATTAGCCATATTTCTTCACAATAGCACAGTTTTTTTAAAAATGATTAATAGTTACTAAATAAATAAGAAAATTAAGCAGCATTAAATAAGACTTATTATTTTTACGAATATTTATTATAAAAAAATTGACCTTTTTAGCCATTTTTCAATAAAAACACCGTTTCTTTACGAAATAGTATTATTAGACGCATTGGGCGTTATATTTAGTTAAACTCTTCCAGTATTTAATAATATTTTAAGTTCTTATAAACATTACTTATAAAAGTATGAACTACTTAGCCCTTTTTTAACTTAAAAGTAACAACTCTTCACATAATAGTATTATTAGATACGTTCTGCCTTATATTTTGTTACATTCAATCAGTATTTGAAAATGTATTTAGTTTCTATAGACATATATTAGAGAATATTACTTATACATATAATTAGAATTAAGCAGTGCTTCATTTCTGCTGTCCTTTGTGGAAGAATGGCATGTCCTTTGTGAAATAAGATTGGTGGGCCTTACAACATTTATTAGACTTTTTGTAGAGGACCTAGTGGTTCTAGTAGTTTTCATATTATGGCTTATAGTAAATGTTTAAAAAAGTCTTTTAAATTGTTAAATACTGGTTCTATTTAACTAATTGTAATGCAGAACGCATTCAGTAATACTTTTATGTGAAGACCCGTTTGTTTTCGGTTGAAAAAGGTGCAAATTGTGCCCTTGTTTTTAATAAATATTTATAAGGATAATAAATTTGTAAAAATGCTTGTTTAACTTTTCTAAGATATAATAATGAGTTAATTATGCTTATACAATTTAAATCATTAAAGTTTTGCATCTATTTAAAAGATTGGTTTATTACTAATATCTTATGAATAATTGCCTCATTGCAGCTAAAAGAAATACTTACCTAATGGATTTTAATGTGATATCACCTACTTGAGCCTTATCAAAATTGATGACCCATGAAGGTGGTCCTCCCCTTGTCAGATTAAAAAAATTAAATAAAATTTTTTTTTTTAATAACCAATTGAGAGCTCACAAGTTTTTTATATCTTTTAAATATTCTGAAAATTACAAAATAACCAAAAATTAGCAAAATCTATTATTTGAGTTTTGCTTTTGATACGAAATGTCTTTTTGTCGTATTTAGGTATGAATTGAAGCTTTTGTCATAAAAGGATGCTATTTTAAGTAGAAGATCCCAGTTTTAGTCAGGCATTATATTTTCTACAAACCTGCTTTTAACTTGCTGTGTTGTTTTACCTTACTTTAGTTTTGCTCGTATTTAACCAATTTATAGGATTACATTTTTTTAAATTTTATATAAATGACATCTTATATAAGGAAGCTTCATAACCACATGACCAATAGAATGGTTCTTTGTCTTCTATTCTCTTAACAGAACAATTAGAGAAGGGGTTAATTATTTTCTCCACGAGTTCCGATTGTCATTTGCACAAATGCAGGTTGCATTGAATTTTTTCTTCATAGTGCTATGAGTAATAAGTTTTTAGATATAAATATTAAAAGGATCACAACACTTTTAATAATTCATGAATTATTTTTCAAGAAATTAAAATAATGTAAATGCAGACCAAATAGTAGATATCTGGTAGTGACCAAGCAGCAGTTAGCGTCGGTATTAGTCAGACAATTGTTTTTGTGATTAATTTAATTCAGGGTGGCCGCAGGTCAGAAAAAACCTGAAAAATAAAGAAAATTCAGAGAATTTTGTTGATCAGGGAATTTTTTCGTTCAGGGAAAGTCAGGAAAATCTCAAGGATTAAAAAAAAATTGCAAAGGCCAGGGCATTTCTGTCTAAACCTATTTCTGAATCTTGATTAATTAATTCTTAAAATTTTTAAAAGATTTAAAAGAATTTTCAGGGAAGTCAGAAAATTTTTATCCATGTCCATTTCTGAATTTTTTGATTGGCTTCTGAAATTTCAAAAGATTTGAATAATTAAGAGGAATTTCAAATAATTCTGAAGATTTGAGGGTATTTTTTTTTATTTCTAAAAAATTTTGAAGAGCCTTAAAATGTTTCATTAGTTTTTAAAAGATTAAAAAAAAATTTAGTAACTTTTTCACGATTAAAAAGATTTTAAAATATTTAAAAAAAACTTAATTGAGTTTAAGAGAATTCAGTCGAATTTTAAAAGGTATATAACGATATGATAGTATCTATAAGGTTTTAGGATATTTTAATATATTTTAAAGGATTTTATGATATTTTTAAGGATTTTTAATAATACCAAAGTATTTTAAAAGCTTTCAAGGTGTTTAAGTTATTTTTCAGGATTTCAGAAAATATCACATTTTATGTAATTTTACAGGTTATGTAATATTTTAATGGATTTCAAAAAATTTATTGAAAAGAATTGAGAGATTTCGTAAAACTGTAGAGATTTTAAGACATGACAACGTATTTCCAGAGAGTTTTAAAAATTTTAAGAGATAAAAAAAGATTCCAAATAATTTTTACTTTATTTAAATAATTGCGAGAATTTTCAAAGAATTTGGAAGATTTTTGAGTACCCGTTTTTCAAAATTCCAACGAATTTTCAAGAGCTTTTGAAAATGTTGAGGGATTTTAGAAGATTCTTTACGAAATTTTTAACAGATTTTAATCCTTAGCAGTGATTTTAAGGGATTTTAGGGTATTTGAAAAAAATCCATGCAATTTTTAAGATGTTTTTAAGAGCATTAAAAAGTTTCGAATAATTTCAAAAGATCTTAACGTTTTAAATATATTTAATGAAATTTTAAAAGATTCTGAGAAATTTTCAATAAATTAAAATAATTTTAAGGAATTTCGAAGGGTTTGAAATATTTAAGAGAATTTTAAAGGATTCCAGGTATTTTAAAGAGAGTAAGCGAATTGTAAGGGATTTCCAAAGATTTAACCCGTTTCAAGGGATTTAAAAAATTTACATGCAGTTAAAATTTTTTTTGGAAGGCATGGAACGATTTTACAGGATCTATTTAGTATTAGAATATTTTAATTGATATAAACTGGTTTTATATTACTTGCAAGGATAGCAATGATTTTAAGGGATATTAAAATCTTTTAAGGTGTTTTGATAAATTTTCCAGGATTTGAGGAAATATCACATTTTAAGGAATTTCATTGGACTTTAAAATTTTCCAGTGTATTTCAAAGATTGTATTCACAAAAAGTCAGGGATTTTGAAAGGTTTTCAAAAATTTCAAAATATATATATATAATATATTTCAAAATATATAATAATAATATAATTTATATAATAAAAATTTTTTAAAATAATATAATATA
>JAUELO010000179.1:41490059-41500668 GCA_032357855.1 Amphibolips quercusostensackenii | reverse complement strand
ACTTCTTGGAGGTCTGATAATCATCCCGAAAAAAAAAAATTCTGTAGCCTTAAAAAAAAACTCAATGTGTTTTTTACAGACGGATTTCAACATATTTTTATAAAAATAAGGTTAAAAGCGATTCTTATTGGCTCATACCATTCAGTTTAGCGAATCCTGATAATGAATAAGAGAATTATTGTAGATGTACCCATAGTTTAATTCCAAAATGGAATCTGATCCATTGGAAAAAACCTCCACTGGGATTTAAAGGGTTTTCTCTTTGGTTGTAATACATTTTTTCTCAGTTTCGACCTTTTCTTGAAAGCATAAATAAATTTTTTGTGCCGAAGGTCAATGAAAAAAAAAACGTAGATTCAAGTTTGAATTGGCTACGTTTCAGACACTATGTAGTTCCTTTTCAAGCCTTCAGTGAATATTTTATTATTGTGAATATAAATCTTTTGAAGAAAAATTAAATACTTTTATCATAAGATAAATAGTAAGAATATCAAAAATAGAAGTTAAGAATAAAAACGTAGAAAAATATAAATAAATAAATAAATTATCTAACAGTCGTGAAAGAGATTCATAACAATAAATTTAATACCTTAGAATAATTGAAGTGGAAAATAAAAAAGCTGTTAATTTGGGTAAATCAGAGCTTTTTGAATCATCTCGCATAAAAAAAATCTGATTCAATATCCAAAAAATGAATTCGAAAAATAAATAAAATGTAATTTGTATACTAATGCTGACATTAGTAGCCATTAATATCACTGTGAAATTAAATCCAAATAAAATTGTGTAAAAAAAAAAGAAAAAAAAGATAAAAATTTGTTGCTTATGTAAGATGAAGTTACAAAAATGCAAAAAAAAAAGATTAAAATTGCAAAATAAACAAAGACTTATCAAATTTGAAAAATGCGCACATTGCTGTGATTTTGGATAACCCAAAATAAAGAAAAATATAATTGACGAAATACACATTTTTCATGAATATGGAGAAAATTGAGAAGACCAGCAAAGCGTTTACAATTAGAGTCTTTCAACTGGCAAACTCTAACAAGTATTTACGGAGTCACTCATTAAAGGTCGATTAGTATATTCCTAAAGTCAATGAATATGGACATTAATGATAAGGCGCTAAGTTTGAAAATACATTCAAAATGAAATTGAAAATTAAAATCAGTTTTCTCATAATAAACTTTGAAAATCTGGAAGTCTGGATTTTTTGAATCTAAGGTTGAAGAAGTGAGGTGAAAAGATTCAATTGTTGAATGTTAATTTACATTTTTTTTACAAGCTAGAATTTTTGGATGGTGAAAATCAAAATCATGACAAGTCTCGATTTTATGTATTTTAAGTGCTGTAATATTATCTATATTTAAATTATGACGTTGATTTTATCTAATTCTAAAATGTAAGGGTCTGCCTGTGTGTGCAATGTAACAGCAGTAACACTTTAAACAATTAAAACAGTAAACAATATATCTTATAGAAAAATATCTAATTTATCTTTAGAGGATAAAAACAAGTTGAAACAAGACTTTCTTGGTCTAAAAAGAACTTAATGCCTTTTTATCTCAGTATTGTAGGTATTGTATCAGTAATGCCAGACATATCTGAAACTACTGTGAAAGCTTTAAAATTGAGTAATTCTTTTTTATTACTTGCATTATAAATATTGTTAATTCTCATTTTTATTAATCTATTAATCAAATTTAGTGAATAGCCATTATTAATCAAAACTTGTTTTGATAATTAGATGTTTTTTTGTAATTGTAACGAAGTTAATTTAATAGCCCTGTATATAAGTCCAAAAATCATACCTTTTTTTGAGACCATAGATGTTGTGGTGAGAAATTTAAGTATCTACCAGACCAAGTTTTTTGTGGTACCAATTTGATAGAAAAGTTTTATGATTTTTCCTAAACGAAAATGTCTAAAAAATTAAGTGTATAGTTTATTCCTTTTTTTCATGTAAATTTAAGATTCAAATCATAACTATTCAAAATATCTGAAATTTCTTGAAGTTTTTGTTCAGAAATGATTATTAAAATATTTCCAACATACAATTTGACAAATTGTCTTTCTGAATCAAAATCTAAGTTGTTTTGGAAATTTTGTTTGCTAAAAACTGGTAAATTAAAAAAATTTAGAATAGTCTAAGAACATCGGACTAGTAGTTCATTTTGTATATCTAGATGAAAATTCCAAATTAAATTCAAACGATAAAATTATGTAAGGGAACATATTTTTTGTTAAAAAAATTGTTAAAAAACCTAGACCTAAAGATGAAATTCTAACAACTTCTTCAGGTATTGTAATATCAGCCAAATTCTTAAAACATGTATCCGGAATTTCAAAATTTTTTTTTTTAAAGTTTTCTCAAAATTTTTATGTTTAACTTTTCTTATGTTTAAAAAAGAACGTATATCTGAGATTTTCGAATATCATAAAGTTACAGAAAATTCAAAAAGCTAGATTTTTAATCAAAATATAATGTTAAAATTTTCATCTTTGATTGATATCAGCGATTTTACAATGTGCGTCCCTTATTTCTGTACATAAGGTTTCAATTTTGATCTTATATTTAATGAATTTTGTTTAGCATACAGAAAAATTGCTTTAGGAATTAAGTATTTCAAAAGAACTAAGACCTTTCAATATTTTCGAGAAATGGTAAAAAGTGGGAAGAAATTAGTTTTTAAAAATGTCTTCTTTCCAGTCCATCCCATGTTCCAAGTACCTGTGTAAAGATTGAAGTGCACGAAATTTTCTGCAATAAAAATATCAAATGTTCTATCTCTAAATGTTTTGGCATCATGGTCCTTAAAAGTCGATTTTTAGCGAATATTGAAAAAAGTATAATTTTCTTGAAATAATTACTTTCTTGTGCATCGCTAGTAAATGATAACAGGACTTTATTTAAAGAAAACTTAATTTTGAGCAGATGTAAAAAAACTTGGCTCTAGCTTTAACAGAACTGATATTATAGCCTTTCAGAAATGACCCTTTTTATAAAGTTTAATTTTGGGTGAAAATTTACACCAAATAAATGAATTAGAACTTAATTTTGAACAAATCTAAAGAAAACCCTCTTTATAGAATTTTTCTGAACATGTTTTTTTCGATTTAACTTTCCATTTGTTACAGGATAAGATATGTTCAATAGTGCAAATTTTCAACTTACTAGCATTATGTAAATAGAAAAGCCTTCAATGATTATGAGCTTATTATAGTTGTTTTATAATGTCAATGACAGGTTTCAGTTCATAACGTTCAGTAAAGTCTAATTGAATCAAAAAAAAATATACGCAGTGTAAAAAGAAAATTTTTATCTTTTATTTTAAGAAGTTTTGAAATTCCTTAAAATCATTTGACTTTTCAAAAATCTTATTAAATCCGTTAAAATATTTGAAAATTTCAGAGAATGTTAAAATATCATAAAACTATATAAGTTCTAAACAATCCTTCCAAATCTTCTGAAATTATAGAAAACTCTTCAAAACCGCATACAATTTTTTTAAATTTCTGAAATCATTAAAATCCTTGAATATTCCTTCAAACTTTCTGAATCTTATGATAATTTTTGTAGAATTTTTGAAAGTACCCTAACATAATTCTTGAAATCTATTAATAATTCTTTGGAATCTTACAAAATATCCTTGAATCTTTAAAATCTTTCAACATCCATTAAAATTCTTGTCAATTATTGGAAATCTTTCAAAATCGATGAAATTCTTTGAAATACCTGAATTCTTACGAATGAATTATTTGAAATCTATTAAAATATTATAAAGATTATAGAAATCCCGCAAAATTTAATAAAATCTGATGATATTTCTTAAAATATTTGAAATCCTATTAAATCCTTTGAGATCTCAAGAGATTAATTAAAATACCTTATCGCGAGCCTTTAAAATCCCTTAGAATTACTAATAAAAAAGTTTGACCATTTGGTTGAAAATACGTCTTTTTAGTTTGAAAAATAACCAATTTTGTTACAAATTTTACTCTCCTGTTAAAAATTGAACTTTTTAGTTCACGTCTTTTTTTTGTCGAAAAGACTACTGTCTCATAAAAAATTAGTCGTTTGTGCTTGAAAATTACGGCATTTTTTTGTTTTAAAATGCAACTATTTTTGGTTGAATTTTAATCTTTTTTGATTAAAAATTAGACCATTTACGTGAAAGTGAAAATGTATCTTTGATGTTGAAAATTTAACTATTTTATTAAAAACTCATTCTTTTGTTGAAAATTCAACTACTTAATCAAAATGTTCTTTTTTTGTTGAAGATTCCACTGCTTTGTTAAAAATGCGACTTTCCGGATTAAAATTTTATCTTAAATTTCTAGAAAATTCATTTTTCCTGGTTACTAAAGAACTTTTTTGTTGAAGATTCAACTTTCGGAGTTCAAAATTTACCTGCTTCCTGAAAAATAAATTTTTTGTTTGTTTTAATATTCAGCAATTTGGTTGAAAATGCATCTGTTTTTAATTGATTTTAATCTATCTTTTCTGGATGAAAATTCGAACATTCAATTAAAAATGTATCTCTGCAGTTTAAAAATTAAACTATTTCATTAATAATTTTAATTGTTTTGTTAAAAATTTAGGTATATGGTTTAAATCATATCTTTTGATAAAAAAATCAACTATTTTGTTAAAAGTTCTTCATTTTGAATTAAAAATTCTTCTTTTATGGTACATGAGTCGTCTTGCTGGATTAGAAGTACATTTTTCTTGGTTGAAAATGCAACTGTTTTTTATTGAATTTTAATGTTTTTTGATTAAAAAGTTTAATATTAGAATAAAAATATATCTTTGAGGATGAAAATCAAACTATTTTGTTAAAGTCATATTTTCTTATTCAAAATTCCACTGTATTTTTGGAAAATCGTCCTTTTGAATTCAAAATTCATCTTTCATTTTTAGAAAAGTTATCTTTCTAGGTTTAAAATTAACTTTTATTTTGAAAATTATATTTTTTGTTGAAGATCTAATTTTTAGGTTTAAAAACACAAAGGTTTTATAAAATCTTTATTCGTTCTCACTTGAAAATTTAACTATTCGGTCAAAAATTCAACTATTTTTTTTTTAATTTATTAGCTTGGTTTGAGAATATATCTTTAATGGTATAAAGGCATTTCTTGCTTGAAAATTTAGTCCAATTACTTTGTTGAAAATTCGTCCCTTTTACTTGAAAGTTAAACTATTTCGTTGAAGCAAATGTTTGGTTGAAAAATATTGTATTTTTGTTGTTGAAGATGCTTTTTTTACTTAAAAAAACTCATATTTCTGAGTTGAAAATCAACTTTTGTCTTAAAAATTACATTTTTTGACGATTTAACTTATTAGCTTGAAAATTCAGATGTTTCATAAGAAACTAGCATTTTTTTACTGAAAAATTCAACTATTTAGTCGAAAAATGAACTGTTTTGATAAAAAGTTGTCCTTTTGAATTACAAATTTATATTTCATGATAGGAAAGTTATCTTGCTCTGTTAAAAATTCATCTTCCTTGGCTGAAAATCAACTTTTTTTGTTGAGAAATTAACTGTTATCAAAAGAACCGACTTTTTTGCTTAAAAGTTAAATATTTGGTCGACAGTTAAATTATTTTTCCAAAAATGTATTTCTATTTCTGTCAAGTTAAACTATTTTTGCAACTGTTTGGTTGAAAATCAAATATATATTTTTTTAAATTAATTTTTTCTTTTTTGAAAAGTCATCTGCCTTAGTCAAAAAATAACTTTTATCTTGAAGTATAAATTTCTTGCTGTAGATTCAATTTGTTGGTTTATATATCCCGCTGTTTCATGGAAAATTAGTCTTTTTTCAGGTAAAAAGTTCAACTATTTGGTCGTATATTTAACTGGTTTTTTAAATATGCGTTCCTTTGGATTAAAAATTAATATTTTGTGGTATATGAGTCATCTTGCTTTGTTGAAAATTCAATTATTTTGTTGAAAATTCGTCTCTTTTACTTGAAAGTTAAAATTTTTCATTTGTGCAACTGTTTGGTTGAAAATTATGTATATTTTTTGGAAGCATGTCTTTTATTTTTTATAAAAGTCACTTACCTCAAATGAAAATGAACTGCCTTAGTCGAAATCAACTATTCGGTCGAAAATTCAACTGTTTTGTTAAGCATTTGTCCTTTTGGATTGAAAATATGCATTTTATAGCAAAAGAGTCACCTTATTTAATTTAAAATTCATCTTTTTTAGATGAAAATTACCTTTTTTCACGAAAATTCAACTGCTTAAAAAAAATCGTCTTTTTTGCTTAAAAATTCAGCTGTTTTGTTAAAAACTGAACTATTTTGTTTGAAATTCATCTCTTTTGCTCAAACATTTTAACTGTTCCATTAATGCAACCGTTTGTTTAAAAATTATATAATTTTTTCTTTATATTCATTTTTTTTATTAAAACGTTACATTTTTTGGTAGAAAATCTTTTTTGGTTGAAAATCCAACTATTTTGTTGTAAAAATCAATATTTTTCTTAGGTCATTTCTCTGGATCCGCGCCTGTCGTTTGTCTAATGTCACAAGATATCGCAGAAGTTAATAATAGAAAAAGCGGTAGATGCCAGCCCTTTTGGATTAAAGTCATCGAGACTCACCTTGTTTTATAAAAAAGTTAATCTATCTTTTGATCAAATTAAAATTAAAAATGATATATAATTGGAAAAAAGTTGCTTCGTCACTCTAGAAAGATTTCTTTTTGGTTCTGAAGGACTGGATGATATGTTCAAGAGACTACTTCACATAAAGTTTATTTCTTTACTGAAGTAGAGATGAAATCGCGAAAGCTATAAAGTTGGGTGTAAATATCCGACATTCCTGTGGCACATGGTTCTCTACTAAAGGAAGCGACACCCACAACCTGGTTATTGTACACGAGAGGGTTGCCCCTATCACCCTAGGAGTAAAAGGACACTTAAAAATAATGGTTATAGAGGGTTCTGTTAACGATTATTAAATAAAAGATTTACGTAAAACGAAAGAATGTTGTAGAGACCAGAGGCTCCAAAAAGCTTTCTTTGTACAAATTTTTTAATCTTTAACAACCTAGCACAAAAACATAAGATTAAAATTGCTGACAATTCGCATTGCTACAAAATTTTAATTTATTTAAATTATTGTATAAATCATAGGTCTCTTTTATGAACAGATCGTTATAAATCAGTCTCTTATTACCTTTCCTGTAGCAAAAGCTCTCGGAAGAATTTTTCTTTTTGCATTGAATATCACATTTCTAGGGTAAGAATTGACGCTTGTCACCAAGTGTTTTTCAATATATGAAAAGAAAAGTATAAATGTAAACCTGTCTCAAATTATAAATAGAGTTTTTGATGTTGGTTATTCTTTTATCTGTGAGTGAAATTATTTGATGATATTAAAAATGAGTTGGGTGGTCCAAAAGACAGATTTCATCAAGATCTAAGTCGAATAATGAAGTTTGACCCCTAGATGAGCTCGATCGGATAAGTTAAAGTGCTGCGTGAAAAATGTTTAAATTCAAAACAAAAAAAGTCGAAAAATGATCATCTTTAAATGATTATTTCATTTCTATGAAAAAACTATTACTAGGATCATTTAGGACATTTATTGCAGTTATAAAAAGATACTTTAGCTTCTGAAATTTAAATGCAATTAAAAATTATTACTTATTTATGATAGAGATTTTCATTCGGCTTAATTTTTCAGCACAATATTGCTAGCAGACCATTTTTGTCAGTTCGTTATGTACTAAAAAGAGTTTGAAATTTTAGGAATTATAAACGTAAAAAAAATTAGTCTGAAAAATCGTCATTCTGAAATATTTTTACGGAAGAACTTTTTTGTCTCGCTCTCTAATGGTCGCAAAAATTTGTTAAATTTGTATAACTGTGTAATTATGTTTTAATACATGTCCAGCAAATAATAAAGTCGTTTTCTAATATCACCATTATAAACTCAAAAAATGCTTTTTTTAACGCTAAAGAAAATTTTCTTTTTTTCTGACCAGGAAGAATGTGTTCCTGGATTCTGTATCTGAAATGTGGAGATTTTATTAAAGAATTTAAAAATGCAAAAAAAAAACGATTTTGAAAAAATTGCACTGAGGCGCTTTTGATTCCTCACCGTTTATTGTTTTAATCAACATTTTTTTTTCTAGAAAACAAATCGAAATTGCTACACAAATATTTCCTTACTATTTTTGAATTTAATTTGTTTTCGTAAAAGTGATTTTTTGATTTTAAGTGGTTAACGTGGGATTTCACAGTTTTATACGAGGGAAAAGATCAGAACATAGAATATATAAAGTTTGATTCAAGTAACCTTATGATAGTTTGTTATTTTCAAAAAATCTTATTGTTTATATTTGCTCATGTTTAAAGAAATGTTTGATAATTTTTTATCGAAAATATAAAAATCTATAATTATACAATTAATAATTAGCTAATTAGATAATAATTACATGATAAGAGAAAATACTGCCAGATTTTTTAAATTAATAACAAATGTTACAGGTCCCGCTGGGTCGTTTCAGGTATAATACAAACCTAATTTGTTAAAAAATTTTGTAGATACAAAAATAAGTCGAGAAACTTCTTTTATCTTCATAAAGTATTTGCTATTTATTAAGGAATAAGCCTTAAAATTTATTTGAAAAAAATTACATTTTTAAGATATTATCGGGCATAGAATACGAAAATTTGTAATATCATTACAGTAGATAGTCTAATATGTCCCCTGGATATTTTTTTCCTGGAATTATATGCACAGGACTTCTTCTACAATATGAAAAGAGTATGCTGCATAAGGAATATATATATATATATATATATATATATATATTTATTGCATGTGAAGGAAGGCTTGAATATCAAAGTAAACAGAAAATATACATTTTTTACAGTTTAAAGATTCTTATAGTACTTTAAAATGTACTTTTACATATAATTTTATATTAAGTTTTATTTTTAGAAATTGAAAATCAAATTGAATCAAAAAGGAAAACAACAAAAGGTAAAAACATATTTTAAAGTACTATATGAATTTTTGAACTATACAAAATTGGTATTTTTTGTGTGTTTTAGAAATTCAGAATTTTTTTCTGTTACCTAGTATAAATATTTTTTTTGTAATTTATTGGAGAATATTTTGCTTATATTTCAGAAAAAATTCTTTGCGTATTATTCCATGAAAAAAAATGTTTAAGGTCCATTTCCTACCACTAACTGTAATGAAATTACAAATTTTCGTATCTAGGCCCGATAATATCTTCAAAAAAAAATTTTTTTGAAAAATTTAGGGCTTCATCCTTGATATTTAATAAATACTTTCCAGGGGTCAAACAATTTTTTAGATTGCAATTTTTATTTACAAAAATTGTGAACTAAGGAAATTAATTTTTAGACCTTAAACAGCCTAAGGGGATTTCTAGTTCACTCTATAGAAATGAAAGAAAATGTATGCCAGTATTCATCTAACAAAAGATAAAAATTCAAGTAATAACGTTTGCATAATTTAAAAATACACAAATAATTAACTTATAAAAAGACAATGTAATATTAAAAAATAGAAAGAAAATATTTGCACAGAAATTTTTTCAAGTAACAATATTTGTTTCTTGACTCTTTCATATCTCGCATAATTTTAGAAAAAAACTGGAAAATTCAATTTTTCAAAATTAAAAATAAATTTTTTTTACAGCCTCAGAGAAGATTTTGTGTTTTATTGAAAAATAGCTCTAAAATATCCCAGATACCGAATAGAACAAGGCTATGTTTCCTAATCATAATAAAAAATGAAACCTTTATATATCACGGATTTTTATACAAGAGCGGTAAATATATATTTGTTATCTCCCTTATAGTTCTAAAAGTATGTAGTAATACAAATATGGTTTCAAATATTTAACATATATCATAATTAATTAATTACGTTAATTATCTTAAATACAAAAATTATCATCATATGACTTGCAGATATAAGCCTGACGAATAGTTTCCATTTTATACATTTGTAGAAGCAAATAGCTTTTTTTAAAGAAAAACATCTTTTGACGTCAGGAAAAGCATGAAAAAAAGTTACAATATCGATAATTAGAGAATGGTTTTATTAATTTATATGAAACTTGCAGGGAAGTTGCTCCATATGCATTAGAACCTAAATATTTTCTCAAGAAAATTTTACAAAATTTTTGCGACCCGCAAGAAGCAAAGAATGTCCACTTTTTTAGTAACAATATTATCAGATGATGATTTTTCAGATTTTTTCCTTTTATTTTAATATCAAAATTATAATATTATGTGTAACCATATTAAAAGTCGGTAGAAACGTTTCGCTAGCAGTAGTATGCTGATAAAATCAAGCCGAATGGAAATCTTTATCACAAAGAAGCAATAATTTTCAATCGCCTATAGACGCCAAAAACTGAAATAAAATTTTGTTTTTAAATAATATTCTTATAACCGAAAGGAATATCATCACTTATGGTCTTATTTATTTTGTATTTATTTCTCGCTACAAATAAAAACAATTATTTGAAAATTAGAGGTGTGCAGTCGTTTGTTCGAATATTCAATACAAATTCGGACACGCTTGAAACATTGGATTTTTCGAAATAG
>JAUELO010000179.1:41448738-41464250 GCA_032357855.1 Amphibolips quercusostensackenii | reverse complement strand
CGCAAAAACATCTAATATTTTTCCAAGAAAACATAAAGAAGCAATTGAAATCTTAAAACACCCTAATAACATTAATAAGGACAACCGATATAATACCAATCCGATTTGACTTTGCGTTCACCCGGGTTTTTTTAAAAAGACTTGATTGGCCAATCAGGTTCAACCAGCCTCCATCGTGGGGCGCTCTAGCCAATCACTGCAACGTTCACAAAACGTCGGCAAAATTCGTAGTTTTTCACACAATTGAAACCCGAAAAAACTCTTTCATCATTTAGTTGAATTGTCTGTTTCTATTGACTGAAGAACTTTAATTGTTTCAAAATTCAACTCTTTTGTTGAAAATTGGTCTTTTTGGTTTGACAATTTATCTTTTTTGTTAAAAATTTTATCGTTTTTGGTTTAAAATGCAACTTTTTGGTTGAAAATTATTCTGTTTTGCTTGAGGATTTCATTATTTTTCTAAAATTTCCATTCATTTTTTTTTAACATTAATTCTTGGACTGAAAATGTAACTATTCTATTTTGAATGGAAAATTTATACTTTGTGAGTTAGAAATTCATTTATTTATCAAATTTTAGTGTTTATAGTTCAAACTTAAGATTTATTTCAGTAAAAATATCAAATAATACATCTTTTTATTAAAAATTAATAATTTTAGTCAAAATTCAACTTTAATTTAACCTAATTCATCAAAACAAAAATACTTTGTCGAAAATTAACTTTTAATATTAAAAATTACCTAATTTGGTTGTAAGCTGTAACCTCACGTTACAATTTTTTTTTCAATCATTTTTAATTTCTGTTCAAAATTCAACTCTTTTGGTTGAAAATTTATCTCTTTAGTTGCAAATACAACTTTTTTAGATCAAAGTTAATTCTTTTCGATCAAAAAGCGTGCTACTATATTTTGGGTTGAAATGCATGTTTTTTGGTTAAAAATTTTACTATTTGGTGAAAAATATAATCATTGTGTACAAAGTTTAATACTGGCTAGGAAGTCATTGTTTTTGGTTTAAAATTTAACTGTTGGCTTGAAAAATGATCTGTTTTAGCTTAACAAATGCAGCAGTTTAATTCATTATTTATCTGTTTTGGTCAAGAATTTTACAATTTCATATAAAATTATTTTATTTCTTATTTTTAATTTTATTTTTTGGTTAAGAATTCAACTTCTTTGTTAAAACTGGAACTCCTTGGTTTAAAACTCTTTTTTTTTTTTTGAAGATTTATAATTTTTACTTAAAAATTATTTGTTTCTTCAAGGTTTAAATAACTTCAATTGATATTTTTTTTTCTTAATTTAACTTAATAAAATAATTTTAAATGAAGATGTGTGATGTGTCTATATTAAAACTTTAAAGGAGTGCCACAATAGGAAAAGATAATAATCCTTATTAAACAACCAAAATCTTGAGTCTTGTGCTACTTTAAGCATTACTTTAAGCATTACATTACATAATATTAATATTACTTCTAGAGCTTTTTATAGATATATATATTTTCAAAAAACTTTAGATGTGAGTTTGAACATAGAAGCCTTTTTTTGTAACAGCGATCATTTGCACATCTGAATTTGAAATTTTTTAGTTGCAATTACCTAAAAACTTGTCATCCTAAACGAAAGAAGAACGTTTTGGAATAGGACGTGGAAATTCTCATAGATTCTTGTACTTATACCTTTTTGTAAATTTTGTTAGAAAATTGAGACTATACGAAATATAAAAATATACAAAAAGCAAAACACTTCCGTATAATGGACAACATAATTTTTCGTACAATTTTTTCAATATTTTAGCTTTTGTGAAATTTTGTTTTGTGCAGTGAAGATTTGTAATATCTTACCACGATTTTCGTGAAATTAAAAGTGCTATTATAAAGCTAAACGCTCAAATTTTAAAAATGTCAAAAACTGTGCTTCTCTGAAACGTCAGAAGCATTTTAAAAGAAAGTAGAAAAAATTCTTAATAAATGTTATACAAATTGTCAAATTGTAGAAATCAGTACATTACTGTTATTTCTTTTACTTTCCTTTAAGAAAAAACAAAACAAAAATAGATATTTGTATTTAATTCATGTTTTTCTAAATTTTGTGTATTTTTGTACAAGTTTTAACAAAAAACTGAGCTTGTAGAAGTCTCGTAGTTATTGTAAGAATTTTTTCCACCAGGGTGTACGCTTCCTCACAGTAAATCTGACTCAAAGGATATCATTGTTAATACAATGCTGGATTTTATTTAGTCTTTTTTTTAGTGAGGAGGTAACGAATCCACGTCAATAATGTGACGTTATTTACGAATGCTTGCGTAGATTATTTGATTCATTAGAGAAAGTGTGGATTTTTTCTCTTGGGAATTTGCAACGTGAATCTGCAAATCAGCATCTGCGCGTCAGTATGAATGCAACGAGTGTACGTGCGAGTGCATGCGCACGTACTTAGCACCCTTAGTGCAAGACCACTTGTGAACTGAATCCTTCAGACATACCAGCACCACGTTGCGGAATTATTATCACCTGCTCTACACGTTCCACAACAACTTTTTTATGTACGCCATATCACCAGGGAAAAAAATAGGCAATAATTTTCCGTGACACTTAGTCGACTTGAATGTTTAGGAATTTTTACATTCTGACAATTCCCACAAATGTTTGCGAAGATCCTTTCTCAGAAAATTGTAATCGCCAAAAATTCTTGTTGAAAACCTAATTGGTTGCATAATGCGTAAATATGACATTTATTGTTTGTTTTTGTTTCCTTATTCAAATTCCCTAGAATTTTGTAAACAACAATATTTATATCAGAAAATTTATTTCTAATAATTTATTTCTGAAAGAAAAAATTAAGTAGCTTATTAAGACATAATTAAGTCATTCAAAGCTCCTATTCCTATACTCTCCCTCCCTACTACACCTACACTCCCCTACTTCCCCTTCTCTTACTTCACCCTCGGCCACAACTCCCCTAACTTCTTCCTCCACTATTTTTCTCTCTTCTCGTTTTATCAACTCACACCCCCTTTGTATACTTCCCCTTCACATCCTAAAATTTCCCTCCCCTAATAATCCTCATTACAAATTATTTCTTTTAGTTTCTCTTACTTACTCTCACTTCTTCTACTTTGCCATTCTAATTTACCCTGCTTTCCCTCATCTCTCTTTCCCCAGTCCTCCTCTTCATACTTTCCTTCATTTTTTTACTTCTTATTTCTAATTTCTCTTAATTTTGCCTTTTTCATCTACTTCGCTTACTTATTCTCCACTTATTTTTCCCACTTCCCCTACCCTCATTTCCCTTATTCTCGTTTCATTAATTTCGCTTCACTTCCTCTACTTCCTTTTCCCTGATTTTTTCTCATTTCCCATACTTTCCTTTTCCAAATTTCACATGATTTCCGCTGCTTTCCTTTTCCTCATTTTCCGCCCCTCTTCCATTTCCCTTCTACTAATTTTCTTTCTATGAGAAAAGTACAACAGACGGTCGAATAAACGAATAGACACTTGACCGAAACTATAAGGGCTTCTGCCCGGAGCTAAGACACCCTAAAAGTGGCAAAATGATTCTATTTATAACCCCTAAGCAATAATCAATAAGGTTATATGTAATTATAAAAAAAAATCCAATAAAATGTATTTTTTAATGTTTCCAAACATTATTTATTAAAAACATATTGAATTTTTAATTTTTTTTACGATTAGGAAATAATTATGTCACTGGCATTTCGCTACTGCACTATAATTTGTAAACTTGCTCACGCCTTGAAAGAAAAAAAATTACTAGTACCGACGGAAAGATTTCTGTGAAAATTTTAAATACTTGAGGTTTTTTTGAAGATTAATTTTATGGCTTGAAGATTTCGAAATATGTCGAAAAAATATTTTGCAAATTATAAAAAGGTTTGACAACAATTTCAGTATTAAGACGATTTTAGTAATTTTTAAACCTGATGTAGATTTTTAAAAATATTGAAAAAAGCCTTTTCAGAATAATAAAAAATTTCAAGAAAAGAAAATTTTTTTCTTCAAAGTTCTGGGAAAATTGCGAATAATTTTTTAGTATGAAAAATGAATTTAGAGAGAAAATTGAAAAAGATTTTAAACCATCCTAAATGACTTCCTTTAAGCTTCGGAAAAAAATCTGAAAGATTCCAGACCCAAATTTTAGAAAAAAATTTTAGAAATTGAGTAGACACTTGAAATTTTTCAAGAGCTACCAAAATAATTTCAAACTTAAAAGGATTTATACTGGAAAAATTCAAATAATTTTTTATTTTAAAAAATAAAATTAGAAATTACAAAAAAACAAATCAGAAAGATTTTAGGGACATTCTCATTATTTCGGAATGACTTTTTAAAAATGGTTAATCTTTTTAAGGATTTTAGATGAATCAAAGAAATGGAAAAAATGTTTTTCAGATTTCTGAAAAAATTTTAAATAATTTTTACGTTTCAAAAATTAGTTTGAACAGAATATTTAATAAGATCTTAAAACATTTTAAAAAATTTTCAAAACCATACAAAAAGAATTCTGTAAAATCAAAAAAAGTTCTTCAAAATTGTCTGGATACTTTTTCGATGTGTCTGCAATATTCAAAATTTTTTTTAAATTTTCTCAAGCAATCTAGGAAAATAATATTTATGAAATTACTTTTTAAAAAAATTAAGAAGAATGAGATGTTCAAAAATTTAATTCTGCATTAAAAACTATTTTTCTATTGGAAATAGTTTGAAAGTTCAACTATTTTGGTAAAATTTATCTTTTTGGGTTGAAAGTTCATCTATTTAAAAAGAAATTTTCAAGATTTCACAAAATTTTAAAAAATATCTTTGGTTTTTAAAAACTTTAAGGAAAATAACAATGTTTCCGGAATATTTCAAAGAAATTCAAATTATACTAAGTGATTTCAACAGATTTTAAGAGATTATGAGGCGATTTTGAATGATTTTAAAAAAATCCGCACATCTGTTGGATATCGTGCTTCGCGTTGGATTGTGAATTCTCTTTTGTTAAAGCTTTTTCGGCTTCAGCAAACACATTTTCATCACGCATCTCTTACTTTGCACTTGATTTCGTCTAAAGTGCGAATTTGTCTTCGTTAAGTTGAACTCTATTTGGTCAAATGAATATTATATTTATTTCTGTACCTCGGCCTGGGACTGCTCATTCCGATATTGCAGAATGCAGACAAAATTTTTTTTTTGAATTACTTTGATATTAGTACTTAATTTTGTATTAATTTTCATTCCTTGTTACCTTAAAAATTTATAATTTCAATAAATGTATATTATTGCAATTCACAATATGCACTGATATTTAAATAGATGTATTCTTGATGCCTTGGTTTTATTATTTAAAAAAGTGCGCATCCTATGAGAACTAATTTTGTTAATTAACATTTAATATCACCTTGTGTTGTTGTTCTCAAAAATCAATTTGCTTATTTTATACGATTTAGTCGAAAAATACGCGTCCTAGCAGTAAATGAATTTTAACAAATTTACAGATCTTTTACAGGTGAACGACATTTGTTTATTACTTTTTTTTGTACTTTGCGTAGCTTTTCAAAAAAATAATATTTTTTCAATGTTATTTAAGGATTAGAACAAAAACTACGTATCCTATCAAAAAACGAACAATAACAAATTTTTAGCTCTTTTTTGGGTAAACAACTTTTTTCTATTTACTTCTTTGTATTTTGTGTCGTTTATCTCAAAATTTAATTTTTTTTGTTCTTAATGTTGATTTTCACAAATAAAACAAAAACAACGCATCCTTTCAAAAAGTAATTTTAAACAGATTTGTGGATCTTTCTTATATGCACAGTTTTGGTTTGAAATCTTTTGTTATTCTGCATAGTTTGACCGCAAAATAAATTTTTTTTTTCATTATCGCTTGTTTGATTAAGATTTGAATTTTCAATTTTTCAAGAAAATTCAAAAAGTTGTTATGATCATCTTGTATAGCTTTAAGAAAGAAACTTTTTTTATTTAATGCCTTTTTTCATATCGTTCGTTGTTTGGCTTACAATTTCAATTCCTATTTGTCTTTCTGCATTTTGAAAATGCTATAACTCGAATAATTTTCTTTTAAAGTTCAAAAGTTATTGTGCTCACAGACAGACATACATACATACAGACGGGCAGACAGAGCTTTTTATAAAAACTTGTTTTTCGGGTTCAGAGGGTCTCAAAACGTAGACGTTTAATAAAAACTGAGGTGGAAGGGGCCAATTTTACAGAAATATAATACCTTCTCTGATGAGAATGTGAAAATTTATTTTATTTTACAAGTTTTCACTATTTTTCAAGCAAAGAAATCGACATTTTCTAAAAAGCGAAACCACTGACGATTTTTTGATTAAACAATTGTAATCAGACATCACTTAGCAATAAATGTGGAAGACATTTCCAAGCAGAAAAGTTCGCTTGATTTTTTTTAAGTGTTGTTGTAAGCTCTTCTATATATTAAAACAAAAAAATTGACATTTTCTGGAAACAAAAATCACGGGAAATCTTTCGATTATACTATTGGGATCAAAAGTAACTTTGCGATCTGCCTTGATCTTGCGCTAAAAAAATATCGGTATCGTTCCTACAATTTTAAAGAGATCTTTAAACAAACCTTAAAATAAACTTACCGACTTTCCCAGTTAGAATATGTTTTCTACGTTTACTGCGAATTGACTTCCGATGCCAATAATAGAATCGAAAAATCTCTCGTGATTTTGGCTTTCAGGGAAAGTCAACTTGCTAAATTAAATGTTTAAGGGATGTTAAAACACCCCCTATAATAAATCTAAAGACTTTATTATGGAACATGCTTCCTCGTTTATTGTAAGTACAGTAAACACGCAGATATTTTGGCTCAAAACCTTGAAAACAATTTAGAGCTGCGATTGTCCGACGTCGAAAGATTTTTATTCGGTGGCAAATTCACAACCACATTCACAACTCTACATGTAGTTTTTAATTGTTGGCAACATTTTATTTGACATAAGATGAAAAAATAAACCTAAAATTTATTGTAAATTGTTTTTTGAACTAAATAGTGTAATTGAAGAATTTTCCGTAATTTTAGTTACTAGGAAATATCAATCTTCTTTCTTTGAGGGCTATGAATCTTTAAAGAATGTTAAATCAACGCTCACAATAAATTTATACTAATTTATGGTAGATGACACATTCTGTACTTAATGGAAAGTGATTTACAAAACAAGTATTATAAACAAAAACTATTCTGTGATTTTGCTTGTAAGAAAATATCGATTTTCTTGATTAAGGCTGCAAGGGATGTTTAAACAAACATTAAAATAACTTTAAACCCTTTTAATAGTGGGGGATTCTTCCTGCACTTATTCAAAAGTAATTGCTGACCCTAATAGACTGATTAAAAACTCTGCTGTAATTACGGATTTCATGAAATATCGATTTCCTTACTTGTAGCTTTAAGGGATGTTGAAACAACGCTCACAATAAATTCATACACTTTCAATGGTAGATAGCGCTTCCTGTACATAATGTAAAGTAATTTATAAACCTAATAGTTCACTCAAAAACTCTCCTGTGATTTTGGTTGTTAAAGAATATCGATTTCCTTACTTAAAGCTTTAAGGGATGTTACAACAAACCCTTAAAATAACTTTACACTTCACATAAATTAAGGAAATAAAAAAAATACCAATTGCCTCGTTTGAATTTTTAATGAATGTTAAAGCAACCCTTTAAATAAATTTAAAAACTTTTAAAGGTAGAAAGTGCTTCCTTAATTTTTTTTTTAAAGTGATTTTTGATCCCAATAGTTCAATAAAAAAAATATGTTGTGATTTTGGTTTTAAGGAAATATTAAGTTTTTTGCGCGAATTTTCAAGAAATGTTTAAACATTTCTAAACATCCTGTATGGACAAAATCGTTTCATGGAAACAAAAATTTAATTTCAGTAGGTTTTGGCTACAAAATATAAAGCATCAAGTCAAATCTAGCAAAAAGTTTTTCGGAAAGACAACATTTCAATAACAGACGAATTTTTCTATTCTACTATATATGTAAAAATTGTAAGTTTGGCTTTTCTTCAGCAATAATTGATATGCAGGTTCAAAGTTATAAAACATATTAAAACTAAACATATGTTAATTAGGAAAATGTAAGAGCTGATGTAGAGATAAGAGGCTGATGTAGAGACTCAGAAAAAGCTTATTTTAGCTTCTACTTTCGTGAAATTTAAATAATTTACATCAGTTTTGAATTAAGCTGAATAATAAATGACGAAAGTATGGCTTTGAATTGCGAGTTTCATATAACACTTTGGGTTTAATATTATATTTAACTCACGCCTGCAATAAAGCAAACCATGAAACACTAGTTTTACGAGTCGTGCTTATATACACTACTTAACAACCAAGCATTTGCACTTCATGGAAACAATTTAATGACCGCTGATATTTCCCTAATGGAATACTTAGATTATGAGTGATTTATTTTAAAATAAATTTTATGAAAATAAATTATTATATCTTGTGATGAATAAGGATTTGAAATTTTTTGTCGGAATCTATAATAAAATTATTAAATTTAATTTTACCATTTCATTCGTGCCATTATTAAAGAATATTTAAAAACGAATGTGAGTAACATTGATGGATTCTCATCTCTACTTAAATTAGCTTTGCCATGAGGTTTAATCCGAATGAGATATGTGATGATTTTCCAAATGTTTGCACAACCTTGAACATGTATCATTACATTACTATCCTAATAAAAAGGTATTAGTTTTATGCAAAATTTTACTCCGTCGGTTTTAAAATACTGACTTTTAAGACCCCCGGAGTGAGAAAAAATGATATTTACGAAGGAGTCGGTCTGTAATTGTATGTAGGCACGATAACTTTCGAAACAATAACGAAATTAGATTAGGCTTTGGCACACTTTTTAAGGCCTAAAAGGAATGAACGAAATTGTTAGCTAGATATTTTGGAGAAAAAATCAAAATTTAAAAAATTTTTAAGAATATTTTTCTTAAGACTTAAAAACTCTATGTACTGCTATTTGTAGTACTCGAAAAGTTGAACAATTTACCTGTACGACTTTTTAGATAAAAAAAAATTATCAAAATGACAGCATTTAGAAATTAAAAAAAAACGAGAATGAAATTTTTTAGCCAAACAACGCATTATGTAAAAAAAGAAAAGAAAAACGTCGCTTTTTTTGAGCTACAAAAATTAATAAAAAATAAAAAATTCCATATTGCAGTTCAACTATGCAAGATAAAAAAAAAAGATAAAACAAAAATTGTGCATCAAAAGACGATCTACAAATTTTGATATTAAATACTTTATGATAAGACGTGAATTTTTTGTTATATTTGTAAGAACAACAACATTTGAAATGAGGAAATGAAATTTTTGAACAAACGACATAAGCTACGAAAAAAAAAGTTGTTTACCTTAAAAAGAATTGAAAATTTTTTATTAATAATTGTTTCATAGAATGCGTGGTTTTTATTTTAATAGTCAAAAAACATCAAAAATGAAAAAATTAATTTTTAGGAGCAACGACGCTAGTTATGAAAAAAAATTACTGGACAAATGTTGTACACGCAAAAAAAAATATATAAATTTTGTAATTAATCATTTTTTGACGGAATGCGTAGTTTTTATTTTAATCGTAAAAAATAAAATTAAAATTAAAAAAAATAAATTTTCAGACAAATAACACAAGCTATAAAAAAAATAAAATGGGCAAAACTTACTCAGAAAAGAGATACAAATTCGTCATAAATCATTTCTTGATAGAAAGATAGTAAAAAATAAGATTAAAAATGAAAAAATTAAATTTTTGGAAAAGCAACACAAGGGACGAAAAAAAAAAGCTATTTAGCCATGCAAGATCTACAAATTTGCTGATAATTTCTGTCATGAAAATATATTAAAAATATAAAAATTGTATTATTTATTAAGTTTCGATTACAAAAAAATGTTTATCCATTTTTGCAAAATCATTTTGATAATGTTATACTTACAGCAAAGGTTACCGTAATCGTGCAGATATTTTGCCATGCCCAAACGTACACAATAAATAATTGTTAATTATTACTTTATCAGAAAATTACATAAATATACATAGAAAATCTACCGGA
Source organism: Amphibolips quercusostensackenii (assembly GCA_032357855.1). NCBI lineage: Eukaryota > Metazoa > Arthropoda > Insecta > Hymenoptera > Cynipidae > Amphibolips > Amphibolips quercusostensackenii. Next base: position 41,454,122 of record JAUELO010000179.1, on the reverse strand, counting down.
AAGCGCGAGATACAACAGCCGCGCTCCCTAAGCGCGCTTAAGGCAGGATTATACTTCGAACGCTCGAAAAAAATGCTATTTTTGTCAATTTTTTATTAAAACATTAAGAAAGATATTGATGTAAGGTTTGTCATGCTTGATGAATATACTTTCGAAATATTTTCAACAATTTTTTCAGTTTATTTTATGCGCTCTATATAAATTTAAATGGCACTTGAATACAACGCCTCAAAACATGATAATCTCTGTGCTGTTAAGAAAATCTTGAAATCGGTCCATCTTAAATAAAAAAGATAAAATAGTTTTAGGTTCAGTACAAAAATAGCAACCAGTGGTAGCAGATTTTGTCATTTACATGAAAAAAAAATGGCGTCAACTCGAAAAAAAAATCTTATTTTTTTGCTTACTTTTTGCAAAAAATAATAGTAAAAATAAAATTTTTCATATAGATCTGCTGCCATTAGTTGCTGTTGTCATACTGAACCTAAAACTATTTGAGTTTTTTATTTCAGATTGACCGATTTTAAGATTTTCTTAACAGCACAGAGGCTATCATGTTTTAAGGCGTTGTATTCAAGTGCCATTTAAATGCATATAGAGCGCATAAAATGAACTAAAAAAAATTTTTAAATGTATTTTAGGAGTATATTTATCAAGCATAACAAGCCCTACATCAATATCTTTTTTCATGTTCTAATAAAAAATCTGCCTGCCTCGCGGGCACATTCTCGTCGCGCGCTTCGCGCGCGGCTCACTTCGCTTGCAAGTTTGAGCGCGCCCACGGTGCGCGTCTGTTGTATATCGCGCTTCGCGCTTGATAATATATTTACCTCACGCTTCGCGCTCGGATACTTTTTCCCTCGCGTTTGAATCTTTTCGGTTTTCGCACATCATGCTCGTCTTGGATAGAAAGAAGTAGTTTACTTGTAAATATTATAAAATTGATTATGGCAAATGCTCGCTTTGTAAGCTTTATCGCTGTTACATGCTTTTGGTTCAATTATTTGAGTTTTATATGAAGAGAATGACTAATTTACTTAAGGTTCTATAGACCTTGTGGAACACATTCTCATCCAGCCACTCGCGCTTCGCGCTGGATATTTGATTAAAAATCATTTAAACTTCGCGCCCCACGCTTGGATTTGTGCACCGTATGATAGAAACTAAAAAGTTTGAAAAAACTGCCGCTTACGGCACGCGATTTGATCGCCTCGCTTCGCGCTCTAACATACATAAATCGTGCGTTTTGCGTTCCGTGTCATATGCCCTTCATATACAAATTACTAAATTTGTATTAGACTTGAAATTTAACTTTCTAGGCAAAACGATTAATTTCTAATAAAATTTTCAAGAATACAAAACAAATACTTCATATCTTGAAGTAATTTTTAACCTAATAGTTAAATTTTCAATAAGAAGAATGAATTTTCAACCAACGATATTAGTTTTATACACAAAAATTTTTATTTTCAACAAAGAAGTTTCACTTCCTACTAAGTAGTTAAAGTTTCAAAAAAAATAAATAAATTCTTCAATAGAATATAATAATTGATATCTTCACAAAAAAATATTTTTATTTTAATCTAAAAACAGCTAATTGCCGCCAAAAAAGACAAAGTTTTTAACAAAATAGTTCAATTCTCAACAAAAAAAAACCACGCGCCCTATCAAAATGTGATCTGTAACAAATTTGTAAATCTTTTTCAATTCGTCCTTTTGTCTATCTTGTATAGTTCGACCGCAGAAGGGAATTTTTAATTTTTTATTATTTTTTGTGCAATCAAAATTTGAATTTTCGATTTGCTTAAAAGATTCAAAAAGTTGTTACGATAATTTTGTAGAGTGTTTAAAAAGCAACATTTTTCTTCTACTGATTTTTTTAATGTCGTGCGTTGTTTTGCTTTGAATTTACATGTTTGTTTGTTTTTGTTTAATTTTGCAAATGCTGTAACCTTAGTACTTTGATTTTTTTCAAATAAAATTATTGGGATAAATTGTGTTTTTTTTGCATTCTACAAGTATCTGCAAACAGAATTTTTAATTTTTGAAAAAAAATATTCTGAATAATTTTTAAAATGCTCTAACTTTTTATATTTTTATTAAAAATGGCTGGCTAACTAACTCGACCTTCAGTTTAAGATAGTGAGATAGTAAACCAAATGCCAATTATTATCCATTTTATTGCAACTTCTGTTTTTCTTTCATCAATTTTCTTTGTTTATTTTCAATGTTATTTTTAACGATTTGAACAAAAAAACGCATCCTAACGTGAAGTGGTTCTAAGAAAATTTGTGTATATAATTTAGGCGAAACATTTTATTTGTTAAAATATTATTTCAGCTTGTGTCGTATTCGCGAAAGTTAATTTTTTTATTTTGAATGTATTCTTATGACAAAAATGTGTTGCAAAGTTTTAACTCTTTTTTAGGTGCACAATTTCTGTTTATTTATCTGTTTGAGTACCTTGCATTGTTTTCCCAAAAATTGTATTTTTTTATTGTCAATGTTATTTTCAAGAATAAAACAAAAACTACGCATTTTATTAATACATGACTCATACAAAATTTATATCACTTTTTTGGGTGAACAAATATGTCTCTTGATTTTTTTGCAGCTTGTGCTGCTTGTCAAAACAAATTTAATTTTTCTATTTTTAATGCTGTTTTCTGCGAATAAAATAAAAACTACGCGTCGCATTAAAAAGTAAATGCTGAAAAATTTGTGTATCTTTTTCAGGTGCATAATTTTGGTCTAATCATCTTTTGTGTTATCTTGCACAGTTTGGCAGCGAAATGGAATTTTTGATCATTGGTTATTTTTTTTCTTATCAAAATTAGAATTTTTCATTTTTTCAGAAAAATTTAAAAATGTGTAATTATGATTTTGTTGGGTGCTTAAAATTCAGCATTTTTCTTTGTCCGACTTTTTTCTCATCGTGCGTTTTTTGGCCTAAAATCTTCATTTTCATTTGTTTTTTTGGATTTTAAAAATTCTATAACTCCGGTAATTTTAGTTTTTTCAAAAAAAGTCATTATGATATATATATATATATTTTTGAGTACTACTTATAACCGTACATTGAATTTTCGAGATCTTGAATTAAGTGGTCTCAAAATGTTTCAAAATGTGCTCACTTTTTGAATTTTCATCTAAAATGGCTGGCTACTAAACTTGACTTTCAGTTTTTGACACTAAAAGAGTATACCAAAGGCCAATCTAATGGATGAATTTTTTCAAAAGTTATCGTGCTTACAGACAGACATACAGACAGACACATTTAGACAAACCTTTTTTCGGGTTCAGGAGGTCTTAAAACGTGGACATTTGACAAAAACCAGGAGGGTCAAATTTTACACAAATCTAATACCTTCTCTGATGAGAATGTAAACATTGACAAAAATAGCATTTTTTTCGAGCGTTCGCAGTAGAATATTGCCTTAAACCTAAAATGACTCAGGTGGTTTTACAGAGAACAGTTACATATTAATATTACATTTCAATTCTCCATGACTAGTAAAATAAATTAGTTTTAGATTAGTTCCAAGCTGCAAAAATAAAAGGCTTCACGTGGAAAAATTTGATGGAATATTTGATATCCTGGCAATAGATTTGAAGTGATTTTCAATCTTTCGAAATGCCCATTCGTGAAAGCGTTCTTTGTAATATGATTTTTCCTTTCACGATCGCATTTTCCACAGAGACAGTATTTTCCGCTTCTAAGCTGATAGCAGGACGGAAATAACTCGAGTCTCCATAACATACTTGCCTACGTGAGACTACATACCCTGTGGGACAAATTTTCCACCCTAAAACATCTCATTAAAAAGGCATCGTAGAAAAATTGTCCGGAATATAACCTGCATCAACAAATTTACTACTTTAAAATAATTCATATTATTTAACCTACTATCATGATCTTAAAATGTCCATTAGTGTGGTTCTTATTTTTCACAATTAAATTTTTTTTGTCATCTCCTAGTGCAGCTCAAATGCCCAAAAAAATAACTTTTTTATATTTTACCAAAATCGGTTAATGTGTGATTTTAACGAAAAAGTATAGTACTAACGTAAATTATAATACAAGGTCTTGTTCAGAATACCTGAAGGAACAAGAATAACTACAATTTTCATTATTATACAATTTCAAAACCCTCTCAGGGGCCCCAAAGGATCCCCTATAAATAATAATTAGGAGTTTCACGTAATGGTACGGTTATGAATCACATTAAAAAAATATTTCTTGCAAAAACTGATTTGCTGTGAAAATCACAATAGGGTTATTATGAAAGTTGTAATAAGACTTACCATGATTTTGAGCAATGATATTATATGTTTCAGTGATTTATCAAATATTTTATTGATACTTATATATTTAAATACATAGCCTATTTATGAAAAACACAAAAAACGTTTTTTTTTACAAATTTAGATAAACTTATGTATCTTTTTGTTTATTATTGTTTCCCTTAGTACTTTAAGATAGTTTTAAATGTTAAAATAATTAAAATTATAAAAATAATTTCCTTCTCTGAAAATAAGTGAATTATTGTATTGTTTTATGTGATAATTTTGTTTATCGTTGTTAAGAGTACAAATACTGGTTTAATTTATATTTCAATTAGATTTTTTTAAATATCTGTTTGTTTCTTGCTTTAAATTATCTAAACAATCATTGTATATAAAAAAACGTACCGTTCTGAAATGAACTAATCAATTTTTATTAACATATGTTAAGATTCACAAATTTTAAAGTTTTTCAGATAATAAATAACGAAATTAATTATTTTTATTCTTTGAAATAGGAAAAGACATTTATTTTTAATTGTTATGTCGCTACCCATTTGTTAAATATTTGTCTTTCTTATTCGAATATTCAACTCTTTTGATATGAATTCAATCTTTTTAACAAAAATATAGTTGTTCAGTAGAAGATCAATCTTCTTGAGTTGAAAATTTAACATTTTGGTTAAATTTCATAATCACGTATATATTGAAAATTCATGTTAACGTATTTTGTTAAAAAGTCTATTTTTTCGGTATAATTTAACTGTTTTTAATTTAAAATTCACATTTTTTAGTTTGCAATTTATTTAATTAATTAAATATTCTTGTATTCAGATACAATTTTTTGTTTTGTTTGAAACATCATCTATTTTGTCGAGCATTGGTCTTTTTTGGTTAAATTAAAAAGTTTTTCATTTTAATTTCAACTATTTTTTGGTTGAAAATTCGTCTTTTTACATTCTCATTCTATAATGAAAAGGTATTACTTTTGTGTCAAATCTGACCCCCCATTTTTTGTCAAATTTCCACGTTTTGAGATTTCCTGAACGCGAAAAACAGGTTTTTAGGATTGTGTCTGTCTGTATGTATATATGTATGTC
>JAUELO010000179.1:41407942-41420460 GCA_032357855.1 Amphibolips quercusostensackenii | reverse complement strand
TACAGAATTACAGTTTGATTAAATTCTTTAATGAATTATTGATTGATTTCATGATTCACGATAATAGAAATGATAACGATGATTAAATGATTTAATGCTTTTAGAATTAACCATTTTCTTGAATTTCAACATTTTCTTTTGAACTGAAATTATTTTATTTATGTATTTTTTTATTTTTATTAGGTTAACGTATATAGCGTTTGTGAATTTTTCGAAATTTATTCAATGCAGTCATTAAATAACAGAGTTTGAATAAATTAATCTCCGAAAATTGCGTGAAGCCGCAATAAGTTAAAACATTATTTTAATTGATATTAATTTTAGAATATTTGAAAATCATAAATTTTACTATTGTCTTAAATAAAAAATCAAATTTCAATGTCTTGTCATTTATTATAGGTGACAATTTTTTAGAAAGATTGAGAATTTACATGCACTTAAAATACTTATAAATGAAAAATTGGGAAAATTTATGCAATTAAGAGTCAGGGTCTTCAGGTCATAAAGTTTCTAAAGTTTATTTCAAAAACATGATTTTCTTATATAAGCAAAATACAAATTCATAAAAATTTACAAATCTAAAACGCTTGTGAACATTATCTATAAAATAAGATTGACATTTAATTCCTAAACTCTGCTCTGAGCAGGAATATAAGAATAAAGATTTTGTTCTTGCAGAAGCTTCAGGCTGCAACTTGAAATTTGTTTATTTCATAAAGTACTTTAAAATTTAATTTACAGGTATTAGAGTATGATATAAATTTATTGAATTAGGAAAATTCTGAAAATTCCAGGAAGTTTTTTCTATGATTTAAGTAGACACCCTGGTTTATGACAAAAAATTGAAATTAAAATTGTCCAAAAATTGTTGAGTTGAAAATTCTTAAATTTAAAATCTACGAAATTTAAGAAATTTTATCGATAATATGCTTGAATATTTAATTCTTAATATGGTATAGTGGATAAACTTTAAAAGCTAGTTTAAATATCAAAAACGTAATTTTTATTTTAATCGAGCTTATAAAACTTATATTATTCGTAGCTGAGCTAGGTCACATAAACATTTTTGAAAATCTGACCGTTTCTGAGGTCAATATGCAATTCTTTATTTCAAGATTGTGATTTGAAAAATTTATTTTAAATAACGTCGACTACTTGGTCTCCATGTTATGTTTCTTGAACTAAAAAAAATTAAATTTTTTATTTCAAAGTACAGGAGACTTATTTTCATTAATTATTATTATTATTATTGAGCATAACATTTGAATAACGTTTCATTTCCAATAAACCTGATGTTTGCAGACTTTTTTTTTAAAGGCGAAAAAAAACTAAAGCTTTATCCAATTTTAAATACGGGTTTCCCGATGATAATAGTTTCAAATTGTTTCGAGTAGTTTCGAGATGTTTATGAGAATTATTGGAAAAAAGCGCAATGCGCTCTTTAATAATTGTATGTATATTTTCTTAAATGATTTTTTACAGATGATACTTTTTTTCAGAGATGCATGCCATGATGCCTGGACACAGTTACGAAGGTCACCCATGTTCGGTTGCATTTGTCCAAACAACCATATGAAAAGACGTTGCGATCGAATATTTTCGGTTGTGAACCATAACCCATGCATCGGTGAGTATTCTAGAAATTAAAACAAATATTAAAGAAACAACATATACAGTGCATATTATACAGTCGGTCGTATTTGAGTATCATAAAGTATGATTGTTGATGTTTGATTAGGTAGTATGTAAAGCGAAAGTACAAAATTATTTTGGTTAATATTTTATCTTCCTATTTTGCAAAATCCATGTATTTCGCTACAAAGTATTCTGTGTCTGTTTGTGCTGCCAATCTCGTCAATTCAGGGTGAAGAAAAATATTATAAGGAGAATATTGTATGCGCTGAATATTATTGACAAATTTTTACTATCTGACTGTTATTTCTAAAAAAAATAACTGTAGAAAATAACCAAAATACAACTTACAACATTAATGATATTATTTTTGGGCGACAACAGACAAAAAAAAATTAATATTTTTCATTTTATTCCGTTAGGAACATACTTGAGTCAATCAATTCAAATTGATTAAAAACGATTACAATTTTAAACCATTATACAATTTTTAATTTGGAACATTTAATTATTTTTTAACGAAAGTCAAGTGTCAAATATTACTGAATTCAAACCTGAATAAAATAGAATCTAAACCATCTAGAGGCTATTTTTAACTGAAAATATTTTTATTAAAAATGTCTAAATTACCCAATATAATATTCTGTATTATCTGTAAAAAGCTATTCACTTCTTATCTGATGATTTTAATGTCCAAATAATTCAAATGAAACATTCAGAGTTTTGAATTTAAAAAAATCGGAACAGTGAAATTCGCACTTTCTAAAGTTAAGGCTGTCAAAATTCTATAATCTTGTATTTCAACTATATAGAATTCAATGGATTTCTCTTCAGGAACTTGTAATTGAATATATAAAATTTATTTTGGGATCGAGAACGTTTAAAATTGGAAATTCATATCGTACTTTACACTGAATTAAAATTAAACAAGTATAATAAATTCATGAAAATTTGTACGCGACGAATATCAAGTGATCAAAATTTTAAAAATCTAATTTTATCGCATTAAGAATTGAACAATATTGAATTTAAACTAAAATAAGATTTTATCAAAGCAATTCCAAGCATTCAGGATTTAATATAATCAGTTGAATCGATCGGAACTGAGAAAATTTACTGTCATTTTTATATGGTTAAGTTTTATGAAAGTTTAATTTTGTATAAAATTCCGCAGGGGGAAAATTATGTATGTGTACAAAACATGTACCATTTTAAATTGTTTCATGCAAAAAGTATATGTAACAAACTCAAATTCTGAATAATGTTATGACAAAGAAGTAATTCTAAATTGCTTAAAAGAGTATATCTTAAAAAAAATTAATATATGAGTTATGGGGTTTTTTGGAAAAATGAAAAAAAATGCTTTCTCGAGTACGGCTTAAACAATTTTTCAGTCAAAGAATATTGTTTCTAATTTTTTTGATGGACAAATAAAGCAACTTTAAACAAATCATTTTAAGCCTACAATTTTCACGCTTCTTAAAAAGATCCTAAGCCAGTGTAAGAACTATCTAGCAATCATTTACAATCATAAGGGATATTTGAAAAGTGATTTTTCATAATATCATTAACAAATTAATTAATAAAAGCCGTTAAGCAATTTTTATAAACAAATTAACATTAAAACTATTTTTCAACAAATGGCCTCAATTTTCTTTACGAAATGAACTAAAAATGTTCTTTCGCTGACTCTGCTATGTTTTTATGCAAATTTCAGTTAACTGATAATTACTTAAACATTTATACATAAACAATGCAAAGCTTGACTATTTCTTAATCTGTAAGATCAATTTTTTGCACAGAAGCAACTAGAACTGTCTGCTTTAAAAATGTTTGTAATGATAGTATAAAAATGGATAACAATTCTTAACCATGTAAAGAATTTTTTATAAATTAATGCAAATTAAACACAGCTTATTATTATTTAAACAGTTTTTTATAAAAAAATATGTAAAAATTATTAAAAACGCTTTTCCAAATGCAGTGAAAAATAGTTAAACTGCACATATGTTTATGAAAATTTGTGTCGATTTTCAAAGTATCATAAAAAGGAGCGCTTAAAAAGACATTTCTAGTTGATTTTGTAAAAATTCAAACCTTGAGTCAAACAGTGCATTTTTTTATAACAGTTGCATAATCAACATTTTTTGTAAAATTGTAAAGTAGCATAGCGAAAAGTCATTGGCAAGACATTTTTAGTCAAATCAGAGAAAAATAAGTGTGTTTGTTAAATAATAGTCAAACTATGTATTTTCTATTAAAATTGTTTAAATAATTACCTATTGATGTACATTTTTAAAGAATCGTAGCAAAATTCCTCACAACGACATTTTTATTTTTATTCCGTAAAAAATTGAGGCCACTAATTGAAAAATAGTTTAACTGTAAATTTGTTTGAAAAATGGTCAAATATCATCTCTTTGGAATATTTTGTGATCGAACATTTATCTCTTTGACAATGCATACCAAAACTATGTATTTTAATACGCAGAACCTTACAAATTCTTAGAAAAAGAATTTTGTTAATTAATTTGTTTATACTTTTATACCAATTTTTTTATTATTCTTACCGATTTAGAATTGTAGGCATAAAATAAATTTGTCTAGAGATACCTTTTTACCTGATTGTTTTGGTAATTAAATATGTTATATTAGGTAAGACAAAGATTTTTTTAATCAAGCATGGTGGTAGTATCACAAGTACATACCATAAAAAAGTTAGGAAAAATGCACACATACTTGTTCTGTTTTCCCCTTTGTTGAAACATAAAACTGTTTGTTTTTTACTGAAACTAAAAAATATGCAAATATTCAGTGAAAAATCAATATGGCTTGCATATTCCAGCTTTGAAAGCTTCAAGCAATAAAATAAAGTTCATGTCAATTACTCAGTAAACGCTCAGTGCTTAATTTGATATACAAGCTGTCCGGTGATTGAATTGTTTTTATGTTTAAGATTTATGCGTGATTAAATTGTTTTCAGTTTGAATAAACAAATGTTTGAATTAATTAAAAATTGTTGTTATGTTTGAGCCTTACTTATTAGTTTCTATAACTGATTTTCCCGATTTAAGATGATTTTAAGTGATGTATTTATATTGAGTAAAAAGTTTTCGTGTATATTAACAAGCTTCGTTTTTCAAATAAATGAAAAATTAATATTAATTCACAGAATCCAATAAAAAATTAATCGAAAAATTTCAAAGCACCTTTTTCTATCAAATTGCATGCAAAATTTCCGTCTTATAACTTTTTAAGAACAAAAATGAACGTTTATCCAAAGGGCTCCAGTTCATCCCCACCTATTTCAAAGAGTGATGCAATGTCCAATTTTAAGTTTTCAAAATTGAATTATCTTGCATTAGTATCAAGATAATCTCAACAATAGGGTGCCTCATAAAGCCCTTCTTTTGGTTTTATATAACCAATTCTTTTTACTATTGAAAAATAATTAATGAATATTCATCTTACCATTTGAAAATCAATAAATTCTTTTGAACAAAAAGTCTTTGGTACATTACTTTCCATATTTGATTAGACATTTTTTTTTAAATTAAATAAAAAATAACGTTTTTATTTTATGTAGCTTTTAAAACATATTTAACTCAAAATCTTAAAGAAAGAATCTATTAGGGAACTTCAAAAAGTTTTAAGAGAATAAAATATTTTTTTAAGATTCATGAGAAAATTTGAAATGATTTTCGTTTTGTTTGAAAAATAAATTTTAAAAGAATGTAATGAGATTATTTAAAAAGATTTTGAAATATTTCAAAATATTTTAAAGATTTTTAAAAAACAATCTGGAAGACTTAAAAGCAGTTTTTATAATTTTAAAAGATTTAAAAAAAAATTAGAAAAGATTGAATCATTTCAAAAGATAATTATAAATTTTTGAAAATTTTTTAAATAATTTGGAATCTGATTTATAATATCTCGAATCTTAAAAAATCTTTTTGAATTTTCTGAAGAATTTTAGAAGAATTCTATTTATACATTTAATTTTGAAAACAAAAAAAATAAACTTAAAAATAAATAATCAGTTATTCGAAATTTTGATTTTGTATAAACAATTATTTAAGAATGAAAAATAGAGTACTACAGATCTTCCTTTAACAATAATGTATACTTAGAAAAATGTTTGAATCAAACAAATTCTGTTTATGATACAAGATCGAACAAATATTTAATTAACTCAACCAAATATTTTCCTGATTTAAACAAAATTTATCTAATTCAAACACGGCCTTGCTTAACTCAAACCAATTTTATTAGATCAAACAGATTTTATCTATAATATGGGGTCACAAAAATGTTGGTTTGATTTAAACAAACATTTTTCTAAGCGTATTACCTTTCGAATTTTTCGGAAAATAACTATCTTTCAATTGTAGGACAAGAATTGATCATTTTTTTTTAATAGTAGAAATCTTAACTTTATCATGAAATTGCAACTTTAAGGGTGCTAATACACGTCCTAAAATTTTTTTGATAGCGAGCAAAATTTAAGTGTTACAAGGCACCCCGAAAAAGCTAATTCTCCATTTCTTCTCATTCTCCATTTCTCATATTTAAAATAGTAAAAATAAACATTTAAAAACTTTTCAAGGTCGAATTTTCGTCATATATATATATATATATATATATATATCTGTAATAATAGGTGAGCATTTTCTCACCGAATTAGAAAATTTCCAATTCAAGGTTTTAGAAAATCTAAAAAAATGGTTTCATGAGGCACACTACTAAGCAATTTCCAATTTATGTATACAGAGTTTCACAATTTAAAATTATATTAATTTTCAATTAAACTATTTGATTCTGAATTTTAAAAAATTGCCCGCTGAGAAACTACTTTTAATAATTTAATTTCCAGAAATAAATCGAAGAAAAACTAAAAATTCATCTGAATACTTTTTAAAAGATGTTGTTACCATTTCAAACTATGTTAACTTCCTCAATTTTAAATTTTGAATAATTAAAACTTCATGTCCAATGATAATTGAGAAAAAATCTTTGAAGAACAAGAACAGATCTGTTAGGCTTCGGTGGCGTATTCTTTGATGCTCCAATTGTTAAACATCAAATTTCAAATAATTCGAACTCTCGAGGTTTGTAATTAGCAATCATGGTCGGATTATAGAAGCTTTAATATTATTAAGGTTTTAGAATAGGCTTGCGTGAATCACAGTGATTCTGTCGATGAGATTCCGTCTAGTGCGTCCACTTCACCCCTATTTACTGTTGCCATTAACACCACAGATTCCATCAGTACACAGTCAGAATTGGGAACAATGATTTCCTTTGATCTCAATCGCTCACCTTGGATTGACGAGGCTTTCTGTTCGTATCTCTTAATGGCATATACATATACACATGCATACGCACCAATGGCGACAAGCCACTCTATATAATTGTGGGAAACTCAACGTAAGTATCGTAAGTGTGTGCGAGCTTTCATAAATGTGTATTTAGCTCACATTGTAGAGGCTGTCCATGAACTACGCTTCCAATTTTGGCCCAATTTTGACACACGCGTGGCCCCACATTTACGACGTTTAAGTTTAGTTTTACATCCCCTTCCCCTAATTAAAAGTAACGTTGCTATTTTGGTTAAACAGGGCTCTTAAACTAATTCTGTGTTTTTCCGCGTATTGCATCTGCCGTATTTTTTTGTTTCCATCATTGTGATACCTCACGATCATGTTTAAATCAATATGACAATAATCGTTAAAGCCGAATGTGAAGCAATTTTTTTTTCTTCTTTAAGGGGTTATTAGGAATAATTTTGTGAAAATAATATTAAAGTAGTAAATGATGGGTATAACCTTTATATTGTAGCACATAAAAAGACGCTATATATTTTTCAAATTTTGCAATTATCAAATCCCTTTGAAAGGTTTGAAAACAATATTAAAAAGTTGAATTTTTTTTTTAAATTGCTTCAATGTGGTTCATGTAAATGCTTAGGCATGCTCTACTAACATTAAAGACCATAGAATTTCCTGCTAACTAAAAAATGGAACATTATACTACCAGTGGTTTAAAACATATATCTGTTAAAACTTTTTTATCCAAAAATTAAACTAAAATTTTTTTAATTTCTTAAAATTACATATACGTCAAGTTTATTTTGAAATTTCTCGATTCTGCTTTATGTGACCCTAAACAATGGACTCAAAAAAATAAAAAATAAAGTAGAAGCAAGAAAATTCAAATGAAACTTAACGTCTATTTAAGTTTCATTAATAAAAGTCTTATTCAGTAGTCCATAAATGCATTTTCATTAGAGCTAGAGAATAATATTTTGTTTTGCTTTTACGAAATTGACTATACTTTAACTTAGTTTTTGGAAACTTTGGTCTGTGATGCAGAGAAACTTACTTATTTTAGGCAAACTAAAATGAATACTTTTGTTGTCAAATTTTTCTATCAATAATTAGTTTTGACAGATATATTTCCTAAACTATTGGAGGCGTCATATTTTTTTTTATTTTAAAGAAAATTCCATGCTTATCAATTGTCATATACTATGCTTAAGACTCTTTTTAGGTTACAAAATAAAGAGTTTATGGCAATTATTACCACTTCAGTGTTATTTTAAAAAAATTGTACTTAATACCTTCCCCCTAATAAAAAATTTAATTTTCTCAAAAACCAACGCCACCCACCGTGCTACGTAAACATGTGATTAGCTATAAGCTTCTGCAATAAATGAAGAATAATTAATAATGTTAAAACATTAGAGTTCACAGCCCAAAACGTTAAAACAGACAAAATGGGCCGATTTTTTAAATATTATATTTTTCAAAATATTTTCATTAAAGAAGTGGAATTTTTAACTAAAGATATAATTTTGAAGATAAACAGATTTCTTCGAAGATAGTTAATTTTTCAACCTACAAAGATGCATTTTCAATAAAATTATCAAATTTTTAAACCAGAATAATCAAATTTAACAAGAATCAAAAAATTTTTAACATAATGCATTAATTTTTAACAGAATATTAGAATCTTCAACAAAAAAATATTTATTATTCTAACCAAAATGTTAAGTATTTAGTTTAAGAAATGACTTTTAAAAAAACGAATGTCCAACCATTTAAATTTAAAGAGAAAAAAAAGAATATTTGATAATCTAGTTAATTTCTCACCCGAATAGATGAATTTGCAGTTAACAAGATTAACTTTGTATCCAAAAAGACAAATTTTCAAGAAACTACACAAATATTTTACAAAATAGCTAAAATGGCAACTTATAAGGAATCAATTTTTAACCAAGCAGGTGAATCTTAAATAGAATCGTGTTTAGTGAAGTAGTTCAACCAAGTAGTATAATTCTCAATTAAAAGATGAAAGATGAATTTTTAACCAAGTAGTTAATTTTTCAAACAAAAAGATAAATTTTTTACCAACATAAATAATGATCCACAGAAAAAAAAGACTAAAAAGCCAAAAAGAAGAATTATCTACAAAAAATTTGAAGTTTAAGCTTCAAAAAGGATAAATCTTCAACCAAAAAAAATACATTTTTTGCATAATAGTTTAACTTTAAGCCAATATGTTGATTTTTTAACTAAAAGATATTAATTATAACCAAAAAATGTGTAATATTAGTTTATATTTTTTCCAAAATCGGTTAAATGTTTATCCAAAATGAATGAATTTTTAACCCAGAAGATTAGTTTTCTACCAAAAAAATTAAAATTTTTAAAAAAATATTTAAATTTGAACCAAAAAGATGAATGTTCATCTTAAATAATAAATCTTTAAAAAAATTCAACAAAAAAGTTAAGCATTTAACCCAATAGCTAAATTTTCAACAACAAAAATTAATTTTTTAACTAATGAGATTAATTTTATAAAAAAAGACTAACTGCTAACAATATAGTTGTATTTTCAAGAAAATGGTAAAATTTTGAAATAAATAGCTTAACTTTTGACCAAATTGGTTAATTTTCTACGAAGCTATACAAAATTTCAACGAAATTATTTTAGTTTTTCAAAAAAATAAGAAATTAACTTTTTACAAAGTAGTTTAAGCTTGAACCAAGTGATTGCATGCTTAACCGAAAAATGTTTTAATTTTTAATAAAAATAGTCTTATTTAACTGAAAAAGACCAATTTTCAACAAAATAGTTAAATTCTCATTCGAAACAGATTCATTTTAACCAAAAAGGATAAATTTCCAACCAGTAAGAATAATTTTCTACTAAAGAAGATTAATTTTTTACCAAATAGTTGCATCTTCAAACTAAACTAGATCAATTTTGAATAAAAAATATAATAGTCGACAGTTTTATCAGCTTAGTTCGCATTTTAACAGAAGAACAAGAAAAAGGCTTAATTTCTTAAAAACAGCCGGAAAAAGAAGAATTCTTTTGAAAAAAAGAAGAGAGGGTAATAAGGAGAGCGTGTGAAGTCTAAAATATAAAAGTTATTTTTAAACGTAATAAGTTATTATTGAACTGTACCGTTGCAGGGCCATCTTTCGCAAAACTCGCAATCTTTTTTAAAATTAATCATTAGGCAACGAACTAAACGTTATATAAATTCTGAAACCCCTCCCCTCACCCATTAGGTTTGTGACGTAGTTTATGGACGGCTCCATTATATGTATATTATGTCTAGAGAATCGTATGAATAATACAGCAGGTGTAACCACAACTTAATCCCGATAATTTATTTATGATAGGTTAGGTGCAACTGCGAAGGGAACATTTTTAAATAAGGCTTTGTTATTAAGATAGAAAAATTGTTCCTAATTTATTATCTAAACCCAAGATAAATCGAATGAATTAAATATTACAAGATCGTTGAAAATAGAATACATTCTGTTGAAAATTATACCTATAAAGTTTTTAGTTGCCTTGCCGGCAGGTGTTACTTCAAAACTAGTTTAACACTTCTTGGCTTTTTATGTCTGTCGATTTACAAGAAGTTTGTATTGTCGTGGACCATAAAAGCGCTGTTTTGTTTTTCTTTTGGAAATAAAATTTTACCACCTTTCTTGTGAGTTTTCGCTTCTACTAACCTTTAACAGTGTGACTAAGAAGCATAAAAACTATCCTTGTTTTAAATTGACGCACTTTCTGAATCTGAGGGTAAAAGGATATGTTCAAAGTCGCTATTTTAGTAATAAGATCCAGTTTTTCAGCATAGAGAAAATATTTGAATCCAAGTCTCATTACTCAAAGTTAATTAATTGAAGTTTAAAGATTTGAGTCAGAACTAAATGACACAATTTAACAGTAATTAGAATCAAGTGGAAGTTAAATATTTATGAAAATAAGTGATTCACTGCAATTCTCTCGGTTTTTTATTTTTATTTGGAAAGGACTGTAATAGCTAATGTTTATGAATTCGAATTAATTTGTTTTAAATTTACGAAGTTCCCTTCGCTAGTGTGTGCAAACCTGTTCCTTTTTATTGTAACACTTTTTATAATGTATCTAGGACCTGATAATAAACTATTTTTACAACTTTGGTTTCCATTGATCCTTAATTCTTTATCTTTTGTATTTCTTTTTCTAAAAGATTTGTGTACAATCCTGTCGTAAAACATTAAAAATAATATTACATTTTAAATGTGGATTATGAATTTAGTCTCAAGGCATCGCTTGGCATTTATGGTGTTAAAATTGCTGCTCCGTGTCTTTTATAATCAATTGCTTTGTATTGCTGATACAATTTCTTTTATGAATTGTATGTAACTAAAAATATTTTCTTTTACCAAAAATAAAACCTTTTTTTTCAATCAGCTGTGCAATTTAATTACAAATTATAATTTTTCATTCTTTGGATATATTGATGTGAATTTTTTGATATTTAAAAATTGTTTCAATTTTCTTTTGCTTATAATATTTATTTTATTTCTTTAAACTTGAGTCAATGATGCAGCTCATACCAAAATTTAATTCTGAGAAGTGGAGTACCAACAAATATTACATGCACAATGACGAGTAGTGATGTGCAAGACAAAAATTTATTAAATCTTGAACTTTATTGCCCGATATTGGAAAAATCGTGTCAACGAAATTATTAAATTTTCGTTTGTTTATTATCGTGCCTCCTTCCCTGGAACTTTCAAGCGAGAAAAGCGATAATATTGACTCTTGACATATCGCTTATTCATTTTAAAGGGAATAAAAAATGCTGTCAGTTTGAGAGAATACAGGAATATTTTGCTTTTTGATTTCACGTAACTTTTTTCGTTAAATTTATTAATTTTATTATAAATCCATCATAATTTTTTGGTTGAGCTTCCGTCAATACAAATTTGAGAAAATGATGGTTAAATGATCTGCAATGAAATGCCTTCCTTTTAGTTTCGCTGATCATGATGGATCCAAAAGCGTTTGTAAGTTCTGTTGTTAAAATAAGATCATCATTCATATTATACGTTGAATAAATTCAAAACATAATTTCAGACATTTTTTTGTATCCTAATGCAAATGATAGACTCTATAAGAAACAAAAGAATATCTTCATCAAATCAATTCTAAATTAATCTAATTTATATCGGCATAAAGTAATTTCCTCAAAATTCCTTCAAGTGACTTATATTTCTTAAAAGAAAAAATTATTGAGTTTCACATGAAAAAGTACACTAGGAATAGGGATCCTAAAACCGGTCTATTAAACCTTTTACGTATAATTTTCTGTGTAGATTTAATTATTTAAATAATTTGAATGAACTCCTTATTATTTTAATGCCATTAAGTTTGAATAAATAATTAGGTTAATATGAATATACTTTTTTAATGAGTCAGAAAATCAAAAACATTTACCTAACCTAACACAACAATTTTGAATAAATATATAAATAGTACGTGCAAAAAAGGCAATACTTAAGATTCTCGCTTGTTTTCGCTTGATAATTGATTTT
>JAUELO010000179.1:41366000-41377291 GCA_032357855.1 Amphibolips quercusostensackenii | reverse complement strand
AACTTTAATTCATCAGTGCGCGCAAATCCGCCAAACTTTACTCTCTGCTCTTCGATAGTGTGTGTGAACTTTGTATCAGAGTGCACACATTAAGTCACAGTTTCATAAAGGGAAACCAAGCAGATAAACCTAATGCCGACAAGGTACTAAAAACTGCTTCAAATAAGGGAGAATTTTTCCTAAGATTAACCTAAATTGTTTCGGACTACTCTGGATTACAACAAATTATAGTGGATTGCACCGCCTAAACTAGGCTTACACGAATTTCCAACATGAAATATTAATTTTTGAAAATTGTTTAATTTTCAGCAAAATCTATGAACTTTTAAACAAATACTTAAAATTTTAACTTAAAACATAAATTTTCAGCCGAAAAGATTAATTTTCTACTGAAAAAGGCGAATTTTGAACAAAATACATGAATTTTCATGTAAGTAGCTGAACTTTCAACTGAAAATATCAATTTTCAGTCAAATAGTTGAATTTTTAACTCAAAAAGATAACATTTTAACCGAAAATTTAATAGTTAAATTTTTAAATTAAAAACTTAATTTTTCACCGCAAAAGAAAAAGAATTTTTAACAAAATAGTTAAATTTTCAACAAAACCGATGAATATTTCTCTTGAATGATAAATCGTCAACTGAAATACATAGTTCAATTTTCAGTTAAAAATTTTTTTTTTGTAACCAAAAAATACAAATCTTGATCAAACTACATGAAATTTCAACGAAATAGTTGAATTTTCAACTAAAATATAAATTAACAATAAGTAATCGTACAGTTATATTTTTAGTTTAAGAAAAAAATAATTTTTAACACAAAAAAAATGATTTTTTATCCATAAAGATAAAATTCAAGCAAAAAAATTAACTTTCTACCAAAGCGGACAAAGTTTTAAGAAAATACATGAATTGTCAACAAAATAATTAAATTTAAACTAGAACAGATAAATTTACAATATGAAATGGTTCAATTTTCACTTTTCTCCGGTTGAAGTTAATCTACTTTGATGAAATTCATTTTTTGTTTGTTCAGAGATTCATCTCTTTGGTTGAAAATTTATCCAATTTGTTGAAAAATTGTTTCATTCTTGTTTCGAAATCAATGTTTTATTGAAAACTTATCTTTTTTAGTTAAAAATTTAACTATTTCGTTTAGAATTCATCTCGTTTAGATTATAATTTAAGTGCTTTTTTCTTGAAATTTTTTTTTTTTTGATGATTCATCATTTGTATTGATAATGCGTCTGTTTGGTTGACAATTAATTCATTTTGCTAATTTTTTTTTGCTGAGAATGATTTTTTTCTACTGAAAATGTAACTATTTAATTTTTGGTTGGAAATTAATATTTTAAATTTAAAATTAATTTTTTCTGGTCTAAAATTCATGTATTTAGTGGGAATTTCAGTTTTTGGTAGAAAATTTGTCTTTTTGGCAGAAAATTAATCTATTTGGTTAAAAATTTGTTCTTTTCTGTTACAAGTGCAACTGTTTAGTTTGAAAATCAATCTATTTTAGTTCAAGATTAAACTATTCTGTTGAAATTTTTTTTTCCAATTTAACTGTTTTTCATTAGAAATTATACTATTTTGTTGTTGAAATTTCAACTATTACATGTTTCGATGATAAATCATTTTGTTCTGTGAATCATTCTTCGTTTTACCTAAAAAGTCAACAATTATGTTTAAAATTTGCCTTTTTAGTTGAATTTAAATAGTATAAAATTATTTTTTTATTTGAAAATTGTTTTTTATCCTGAAGCTTACCAAGTCCATTTTTAACTTTTTTGGTGGAATTGAATTTTTAACAAGTTTTCTTTGTTTCTAGCAATATTCTCTTAGGATAGAGTTTAAAAGCAGCATTTTTTTTAAATTGCCAACTTTTTGTCTACTTTTTATTGAAAGTGTAATAATAATTAATGCAGTGTAACAAAAATTATCGTTTAAATAAGTTATCATTGCTTATAACTACCTTCTTTTATATTAGTGACAGATATTTGCGGTTTTTTGAAGAAAAATTTATATTTAATATGATCTATGTAGAAAATTTAAAGTTTATTTCAAATATCCTTCTTCATTTTAGAAAAATATATTTACAAAAAAGATAGAGATTGTTTAAAAAATGATTTTTTAAATTTTCATTTGTTATTTGTTCATAACTGAGAAGCCAAAGCAAAATA
Organism: Amphibolips quercusostensackenii; assembly: GCA_032357855.1. Classification (NCBI taxonomy): domain Eukaryota; kingdom Metazoa; phylum Arthropoda; class Insecta; order Hymenoptera; family Cynipidae; genus Amphibolips; species Amphibolips quercusostensackenii. The sequence continues at coordinate 41,375,110 of JAUELO010000179.1, read as the reverse complement.
AAAAATTTTAGGAAAAAACAAAGCTTTTTAGCAATTATCTGAGAGAAGACAGTTATAAACAATAATACATTTTTAAGTCAATTATGTTTATTTATGTAATAATAATCGCCTCACTAAGTGAACAGTTAACAAAGAATGGAAAATTTCAGGGATTACCGCAACTATCTAGCGTTACTATAAGGAAAGACAGTTATAAACAATAATAATTTGTTTAAACAATCATTTTTGTTAGATATAATTAATTTTTACCTCACTGTGAGTCAAAAGTGATCGAAAAGTTGAATATTTTAGAAAAACTGCAACTTTCCAACATTATTCAAAGATAATATTTTTTCAAATAATAACAAATTGTTTAAGCAATTATTTTTGTTCCAATGAATTAATTATTCCCTTACTCTAAATGAAAAATAAACACAAAGTTGGAAATTTTTAGAAAAAGCCGCAACTATCTAGCTCTACTATAGGAGAAGATAGTTATAAACAATAATAATTTTGCTTTTGTTGAATTTTAATTATTTTTCTCTCGATATGTGTAAAAATTATATAAAAATAAATTGTTAAAACAATGACTTTTAGTAACTTCAATTGATTATCACATAACTCTGGTTGAAAACTAGAAAAAAATAGAAATTAAAAAAAAACTGCAACTTTCTGCCATTATTGTAAGACATTATTATTGTAATATTATGAATTATATTATTCATAATGATAAATTGCTTTAACAATTAATTTTTTTTTAAATTCAATTAATTATTGCTTTAATCTGACTGAAAATTTAAAAATAAGTTTAAAAATTTGGAAAAACAGCGACTTTCTAGCTTTATTTCAAGAAAAATTTCTAAAAACAACAATAAATTATTAAAACAATTTATTTAGGCATATAATGATAAGTAAAAAGTAATATATCATACTTTGGAAACAATTTGCATCAGGAAAATTTTAAAGCCGTGATCATCAACAGAAACTCGCAAAACTCAATTTCGATAGCTAATTTAAAAGAAAAATGTTGAGTTCTAACTCGATTTATCTAACATTGATGATTCTAAATTATATTTACAAAACCGTCTTTTTTCTTATGGAAAATACTTGTTAGACTTCATGAAGCTTGCAACAAAGAAAAATTTGCACCAACATAATAGTCATTACACGAAGAAGTTGTAGCATTTTTAAACAAATTGTTGAATGTTTAAGCTAAAGGATAAAGATTCTATAAGGTGGTTAAATTTTTGCCAAAAAAGTTTATTTTTATCCAAAAAAAGATCAATCTTTCACTAAAAAAGATGACTTGCAATGAAATAGTTGAATTTTTCACAAAACTTCTCAATTTTTCACCTGCAGAAATGAATTTTTATCCAAAAATATTAATTTACAATGAAATGACGAATTTTTCACAAAATACATTAATTGACTACCAACTAGTTAAAGTTTGAACTAAAAAATGAAAGGTTTTAATTAAAAATTAAAAGATGAATTTTCAGTTGAAAACTAATTTCCAAGGACAAAAAAAATAATTATCAACCTGTTGAATTTTCTATAAACGAGATCAATTTTCTGCCCTAATTTCTATTTCTTATAATATTTATGTATCCTTATTTTTAATTAACACAATTTCTGTTTTTCCGAATTTTTATTAAAATAATTATCATTTTTCCGAATTTCCACATAACATAATATCTATTTGCATTAATTTCTTCTTGTCATATTTCATATTTATTCGAAATATCATTTGAAATAATTTCTTTTTTGCCGAATAACCAAATAACCTAGCATGAATTTACCTGAATCGACATTTGTCATAATTTTCACTTTATCTAATTGCCATGTCACAGAAATTTCATTTGTCCTACATTCCATCCGGCCTTTAGTAAGGGCGCAAAATTCAAATAAAGAAATCCTGATTGGCTCATTCTTAATTTCGCGCCTTTATTTAATGCAGTATGGGCTGTAGGACGAATGAAATTTCTGTAATATGGCAATTAGATAAAGTCAAAATTATGACAAATGGCGATTCGTATAAATTAATGTTAGGTTATGTGGTTATTCAAAAAAAGGAATATATGTCAAATGATAATTTGAATAAATGTAAAATATGACAGGTAGAAATTCATGCAAATAGATATTAGGTGATGTGAAAATTTGGAAATATGACAATTATGTTGAATACGAATTCAGAAGAACAGTTTTCAAAAAACCGACAAACAGTCGTTTGTCATAACTTTTATTTTTTCTAATTTTCGGGTGACATAACCTCTATTTGTCCTAACTACCAGTTGTGAAAATAATTACTTTTTCAGATAAGAAGTCGAATGTATAAAAAAAATAAGTATCTCGTCGTCCCGAAATTCGGGATGACTAGTCCAATATTTTTAATACGCTTGGCTAATCGTCCCGAAAATCCGGGTCGACTAGCCCATACTCTTTCCCAAGTCCCCCAATTTTTCGGGACGACTAGACACAGTCATAAAAAAATACGTGGTAAACTTAAGGTGGATTACAGAACATACACATATCATTTTATTTTTTAAAACGCATTTATTTTTTGCCTAATCAAACAAATTTGAAGCATATATGGATCAAAATTCGAAGAAAAAAAAGCCAATGCATTTTTGGGCCACCCAAATGTGAATGCTCCCTTATGTGAGTTTGAAAAACAGAAATATGAAAATAATATTATAAAATGGATATCATCCACAATGAAAATTTCGATTCGCAGATGTTCGCTAGAATTAAAAAGGTACCTCTGGGTTAATTACTTGCGCTCAATCCGGATACAATCAATTTAGTATGCGTTATAGCTCGCGCAGCTGCTACTGTCCCGTGTTCCATGCCCTGCCCTCGCAGTTCCGCACTAAAGCCATCGACCACGAAAGTCGAATATTCGGTGAAATAGCGAAGCATACGCAAATCTCAAATTCATATATTCAATTCATGAAGAACCTGAGCGAAAACGATGAATTACGACCGTCGAGAAAAGTCGATGGTGTGGAAAGGTGGATTTGCGCTTAAACATAATCGAAGTACCGTACTCTGAGTTTCACATCGATACAAAAGAAAGTCGCAGAAGAAGCGGAAAAAAGTATTAAAAAAAGAGAAAGTAAAAGAAAGCTTCTTTGTTATATTGCATACTATAAACTTCCAAGAAAGTCAGACAAGAGGAGCATTTTATTGCTTTGCAAAAGTTTTCTTACAATTTTTATATGCTGGTTTCATAGAGAGCAAGAGATAAAAATATATTCTGCACTTTGAGGATAATTAACATTAATCAACATTTCCATTTGTGAAAAGTGCAGGAATTATTTGATAAGTAAAAAAGTAAATTATTTATATATAAAATATGTGATACATATTTTTCATATATTATTATAATATAATCATTTATATTCTTATTTTTTATTATATTATTATCACCCTCAAAATGCCATGTGATACTAAAGCTGACTTTTCGCCTATTTTTAAATAGGAAATATAAATCTAATTTTATATTAGCGTTAATCGAACAATAAACAGTGAGATAAAATTATTTGAGACTAGTATGAGAATACTTTAAATTGAATTCTTAAAATATTTTTTTTATTCAAGAACATTTATTTAATTAAAACATTAACTTAGGAGGCAGATTAAGTTCATAGCCTTGAAGTCAAAAGGGATACAAGGATATAAACAACTGAAAAACGTGTAACATACTATGTGCACGACCCCTCAGGAGCTTTCCATAAACTCTTTTCCTTTTTGAAGGAATTCTTATTTTTTCCGTCTTAATAAAACTTTTTTTTCGCTTAAATTTTAACTACATTACAGTCAAATAAAAAAAAATCAAACCGTTTTTGATTAGAGTTTACTTATTTTGGTTATAAAGTCTATCGTTATATTCTTGGTTTGAAATTGATGTTATTTGGTTGGAAATTTTATCATCAGGTGGAACTTTAAAATATTTTCTTGAAAATTTATCTCATTTTTTAGTTGAAAATTCATATATTTTGTTGATATCTTCTTCTGTAGGCAATAAACCCGCTTGGTTAAAAGATCTTCTGCCCGAGTGAAAAAATCTTTACAAAAAATTACAAGAAATTGAAACAATTTTTACAGGAACTTACAAATAAATTGAATGCATTACATAAAAAATTAAATGAAAGTACAGCTTTTATCTATTATTCTGATGAATTTTGTACTTTTTTTATATTTTTGTATTTCATTGTAGATTTAATTTTTCTATAGGAATTTATAATAAACACAACTAGAAGAGTGTACAGAAATTTATAGGTTTTGCAGCTAAACAGTTGTTTTTTTTTATCTATGATAACAAATATTACGAAAATTAAAATAAGATAATTTTAAATTCAGTTTACAATTTAAAACAACCAAAAAATTTAAGATCGTTAGCACATCCTAATCTAAGATTAGTTATATGCAATATTGTAAACATTTGTCACTAGACGTGAGAAAAGTACAACTTTTTGTCTTTAAAACATGTAAATTCCTGTAGATTTTTTTAACTTTCTTCGGTAATTTACGTAAAATTAAAAGTGTTTCAGGACTGCAGACACCCCAATCAAAACACAATTAAAATAATGTAGTTTTCTGTAACAACTTGTGAGTTATCACACCAAAGCAAAAAAACATTAATAAAAATTATATATATGTTTAAACTGTACAAATTTCTACTTTTTTGTTACTTTTTATTACTTTTTTACAAGGAAATACAAGGAAAATTAGCTTTTCGTATTTAATTAAATTTTTTTCTTACCTTTTGCACATTTTTCTACAGTTTAAACAATAAATTACATCTCTTAAAGTGTTTTTGTTCCTTGTTCCTTTTGTTCCTTTTTGTTCCTTTCACTAAGGATTTTCAGTTGATCTGTGATTGAATTATGAATCCTTTTCTTAAAAGTTCACTTTTTATGAAGATTCACCATTTGAGATGAAAATTCATCCTTTTGTTGAAAATTTAACTATTTTGCTGAAAATTAGTTTTTTAGGTTGGAAACTACTTTTCTTTACTGAAAATTTAACAATTGTATTTTCGGTTGTAAATTGATATTTTAAATTGAAAATTGATCTTCTCAGGTGAAAAATTTATGTATTTTGTTGAAAATTTATCTTTTTTTTGTAAAGAATAAATCTTATTCTTTAAAAATTAGTTTTTTTGGTTTTTTCTCGTTTTTTGAATTAAAAGTAAAATTTGTTTCTTGAAATATTGATAATTACATGTTTCATTAAGAATTCGCTTTTTGTTTAAGAAATCAACAACTTGGTTTAAAGTTAAAGTAGTACCTTGTAAAAAATTCACTTTTCTATTCGGGATTAATGATATGTGTTCAAAATATAACTATTATTGTTAAAAATTAATATTTTTAGTTAAAAATATAATCACGCTGGTACAAACTTAATCTATTTGGTCAAAAATTAAACAATTAATCTTAAAATTTATCTATTTTGGTGCGAATTCGTTTTCTTTCTATTAGAAGTTTATTTTTTTACCCAAAAATATAGCAATTTCTTTATTTTAATAAAAATGTTTACTTTATAAGTTAAATATTTAACTATTAGATAGAAAATTCATGTAATTTGTTAAAAATTCAACTATTTGGCTAAATAAAAAATAATCTTGTTTGTTGATTACTCATAATTTTGGTTGAAATTCAATTTTTTTGTTAAGGATTATTATTTTTTAGTTGAATTCAAACGTTTTAAAATAACTCTCTTTCTAAAGGCTAGTTTTTCAAATTAAAGCTTTATTGATTCTATTCTTGATTGAAAATTTATCTCTTCTTGTTGCAAAATCAACTATGTCGCTTAATGTTCATCTTTCTTGAATGAAAATTTACTTCCTTGTTAAAAATTCTTATTTTAAGGTTTAAAAGTCAACATCTTTCAAAAACGTTCGACTTCTAGTTTAAAAACTTAACTATGTATTTTGTTTAAAATTCGACTATTTGAGTACAAAATTATTCTTATTTTTAAAAAATATATTTAATTGGCTATAGATTTAACTATTTAGTCAGCAATTCATTTTGCTTTATTGAGTTCAACTAGTTTTCACTTTTTTTTAAAATAATTTTATAACTACAAATTTAGCTATACCATTTTTGGTTTAAAAGCTTATCTGTTTAAGTTGAAAATTTAACTATTTGGTAGAAAATTCATATATTTTGTTGAAAATTCATCATTGTGGATGAACTATTCAGCTATCTGTTAAAAAATTAACTATTTTGTTAAAAGCCTTACTATTTTATTATAAATCCAAATTTTTTGTCCTAATTATATTTTTGGTCAAAAATTTAATTGCTGCTTTTTTTATTAAAAATTTATTTCTGTAGGCTGAAAATGAACTTCTTTGTTGAAATATCGCCTTTTACGGTTAAAGTAAAACTACTTAGTTAAAAATGCAACTACAAAATTTTGTTTTGTCGATAAAGTGGGTCTTAAATGTATCGACAAGGATTAATTTTTTTTATCAGAGAAGTGTCGCGGGTTACAAAACCTTTGCGACCCTTCTTTTATGTGGCACTTTATGACCTAATATTTTATATATTAATATATAATATGTTGACGCTTCCTAATAAAACTTGTCATAATTATTATAAAGTTTACGTCAAAAAGCATTTTTCGTATTTTTAGTATTTTTAGTATTTTCAGCAAAAAATTGTGGTTATTCGATTTATTTCAATATATCATAGTGAGTTAAATCATATATCTCAGCGGTACGAAATTTAGATTAAATTAAACAGATTTTTCGTTATATAGAATCAATCTGTTTGGCACATAAAACCTTGAACATTTTTAGTGCGAATTTATTGGAGCACTTCAAAATGAAATTGGATGAATGTAAAGCTACAGTATACAGTTTAATTACGATTTTAATTTCTGATAGAAATCATAGTAAAGTTAATTACCATTTCCAATATCTATAAACGACTTATTTTACAAGAAGAATCAATTTATGTTATTCAGATATATTTTTGTCTTCCTCAGAAAAACAAGGCAACCAAATGAGGATCGATATTTTGAAACAATGTGTTTAAAAATACAATCAGAATCAGAAATTAATTTCTTTTATAGGGAATGTTAGGTTGATCCTTCAATATGAAAAATAGACACTGAGGAATTCCAAAAAAAATTACCAGTTAAAAACATTTTTGACATTTTTTTTTTATTGACACTTGGGCCTAGTATACGAATGCGAGTTAGCTTTAGAAAAAACAAAAAACCAGAAGATTTCAGAGAACATATGTTTGTTTGTTTTTATTTGCTTTAAAGATTTTAAGAATGTTTTTCAAGTTCAAAACAATAATAATAAAAAAAAAGAAGACAAAATATTTCTGTACTTTTTTTACAGGGGAATATGATTCTGAAAATTACATAAATGTTGTGCGAAACAAATAGTCCCAAAAATATGAAGAAAATTTCCACTCTGCAATATCACGTACCTCTGCCATGATGAAAAACATAAGGGTTTACGAACATTATAAAAATTATTCTCTTTGTGTATTCAGGGTTTACTAAACTACGATACGCTACCTGGTGGCAAAAATTTAAATTTGTGCATAAAAGTGTTTTAACGATTTTCTTATGAAGTTTAAAGTATTAATTGTATACTAAAAATGAGTGTTCATTAAAAACAAAGTGTTTCAGATGGAATTTTCATCTTACACACTGAAAAAAACACATTTGTTTACAAAAATGTTTTTCCTGAAAAACAATTACTGTAGTATTCATTGTGATTTTCAACATATTATTAACTTAAATGAATTTATTACGAAGCACAAATGAACTCAAAGGGGATTCTTATTAATTTATACATGAAATATTTACTATTTAAAAAATCTGCCCTAAGTTAGTTTAGTATTCGTATTTTAATTCCAGTGGTGCATTATTCATATTCTTTGCATAATATGGATGAATTTGTCACTACATACATTAACTAAAGTTTATTTTAGCTCGTAATGCATTGAGAGTCTTATAATATAGTAAAATAATTGTTTATTTTTAGGTCCGTTGCAGTAACCCCCCACGACTTATTTTTTGCATAAACATCATCATAAAACTACTTATAAGCATAATCATAATCATAAACATAATCCTAATCATAAACATAATCATAATTATAAACATAATTGATAATAAACCCATTTGATTGCACACGAAATGCGCTCCATCGCACAACAAAGTGAAAATTTTGCGCCACAAAAGTGTAGGAGTTATTGCAAGTATTAAGGTGGGGGGCTGGTGACACGCTAGCCCCCCTTTTTTGAAAACATCGCTTCTAAATACGCAACCTTGAAGAACATTAAATGCGCTTCATCGCACAACTAATAGCAAGCATTGCACACCAATGATAACGGAGTTATTAGCGACGCAAAGTACGGGGGCTGGTACGATTTTCGTCAAAAGTCAACATTTTCAAAATTTCTTTCAGCTAAGTTTTACAGTTTTAAATGCGCTTTATCGCACAGCAAAAAAACTTTCACGCTAGTTAATTGACAAAGATACAAAAAGTTAGAGGGCGGCTGGTGTAAAGCTGGTGTTAAAACCCCCATTATGCACTAAAAATCGCATTTAACTTGCATTAACAGTACATTGCGTGACTGGTGTTAACTGACAACTTTTTTTAAACGAGCGCAGTGTTCTTGTAACGAGTCGTAGGTGAGGGCAACGTCTGCCCCCTAACCAGAGACAAATTGAAAAAATTAGACGAGTTAAAAAAAATTGAATACCGTTAAAGAACCTTTCGAACAAAAACGAAAATCGTTTAGATTTATAAGCATTAAAGTGTACAATTTTTGTAATGCCATATAATCCACATTTAATGCTCTCATTTCTGCAGGAATTGTTTACGAAATATGTGCATCTCGACGTGCATGCAGATATAAATTTCTTCTGTATTCACTTGTCACACTATTAAATAAAGGCACGGAAAACGAATTACCCTGATAAAGGGTATATAAATGGTATCTTAAGAACTGTAGAAATTTACAGAGAGAACTTGGTGTTGGCATTGGAGCGCTATAAATAATTTATCTTCTTACGTAAGTAACTATAAAATTCGAAATGTAAACTATTTAAATAAACATCAATTTTTTTATTTGCCTTCAAAGTCCTTAGTAATCAAC
>JAUELO010000179.1:41328605-41345409 GCA_032357855.1 Amphibolips quercusostensackenii | reverse complement strand
TGAATCGATTGACCTGTAATATTGATATATTTTTTCAAAAAGTAGGGAAGTTATAGCTATTTATATTATATGTAAAATCGGTTTTCATAATCAACATTTTCTTATTCTTATAATTTAAAGTTGATGTGAGAATAGAAAAGATGTGTTGATTCGAGACGAAATGATTGACTTATAAAATTGATACATTTTATTAAAGAGTATGGATACTATAGTAATGCATAATAATTGAAAAAACGGTTTTTCATAATACAACTTTTTTCCTTAACATAATTTAATATTTATGGAAAAACGGAAAAGATTCCTCAATTCGAGGAAAACCGACTGACCTATATAATGAATCATAAAGCTGGAAAAGGGATAGGGCGTGACAAAATTTCCCCCTTCCCTTTTCCAGCTAGAAAAATTACCATTTCTAATAAAAAATTTGATTTTTCTGAGTTGTCATTGTATTTTAAAAATTGTTTGTATTATTTTGTCATTTTACATTTTTTGTAAACTTCTATTCTTAAGTTGATCAAAATGAAAACTTTAGTTTGTCTATTATTTAAAAAATCACCAATGCTTTCTCTATGAGGAAGCAAATACATCTGCTAACGGGAAGCAAGTTGCTCGTGAAATGAGCACCATATAAATATAAACACAAATGAAGGGGAACCACTCGAGATCGAATTCACAGATAGTTTTTAAAAAGTCCGGTTATTTTGAGGAATCATTAGTCGCCACTTATGGAAGATAGAAGGCTCTCTTTTTTCTTAATTTTTTTAAAATTTGGTTTTGTTTTACTCTTCTCTTAAAAGTCTTTATCTAAAATAGAATGGAAAGCGTCGACTTACGCCTAAAATATATTTTCAGATACATAAAATATATTTTCCCTCTATTAAGAGCCTTTATCCTCAAAAGACACTCCCTAATAATAAACTAATATAATAAAAAAGTTAAGTAATATATCTATTTTCAAAAGCTACATAGACTTCGAGTTATTTTCCTGTCCCAAAGTTGTAAAGCTACTAACTGCTGACGGGTTGAAATTGATACGATTTTAATTACCGTTTTGATAAAGTCGTTACATTCACGGCACGTGGCTGACCATAAATGCCTGTTACTACTGGAAACGAACGCTTCCCCCTATTTTAGAACTATGAAACTACGGTAGATTACATTATTTTGAACAAGTTTAAAATTTGGGATTTGTGGCTTAACATCTCTTTGAGAATTATCTACAAAAAATATTCATCTATCTATAAAAAAACATCTATTTTCCCTGTTTTCAAGAAACAGAACCTTTTTTCTTTTTCTTTCGCTTAAATACTACATGAATTAATAGAAACCATTAGAAAAATTCAACTATTTCTCGTTTAAAGGTAATTTTTTTCATTTAAAAAAAAAGAACATTACATATTTTTTTTGGAATGAATCCCTTTTTGTCAAAAATTCTACTATTTGGTTAAAGATTTAATTATTTTGTTCAAAATTCATTTTCCCAACAGAAAATTTATCTAATTTATTTTTGCCTGAAAATTGATCTTTCGCAGTTAAAAATTCAACTCATTAATTTTTTATTTAAAATTGATGTTTTTTGTTGAAAATTTTACAACTTCGTAGAACGATAAAGTAGTTTGTTAAAAATTCACTTCATCGACCCAATCTTCAGTTAAAAATTTAACTATAGCATTTTTTATTAAAAATTAATCTTTTTGGCTTAAATTTTAACTACTTTGTTAAACATTCTAATCTTTAGTAGAAGATTAAATTATTTTGTTTTAAATTCGTTTTTTTGTTGTCTGGCATTTTTTCTACTGCTTAATTAACTGTTCCATTTTTTGTTGAAAATTGATTGTTCTTAGCTAAAAATGCAACCAATTGGTTGCAAATTTAAGCATTCTGTTGTAAATTTGTCTTTTGTGGTAGAAAATTAAACCTCTTGTTTAAAAATTTATGATATGATTAAAAGTTTAATTAGTCAGCGAAAAATCTATTTGATTAGTTCCAGATTTATCTGCCTGGTGGAAAATTTGTCTATTTCATTAACAATTTTTTGCTTTTCAGTTAAAATCAATTTTTCAAACTGCAAATTTAACTATTCTGTTTTTGTTTGGAAAATTGATTGTTTTTAGTTTAAGATTCGACTATTTGTTTAAAAATAAAAGTTTGTTAAAAATTATAATTTTCCAGCTGAAAATTCAACTGTTTTATAAAACATTCATATTTTTGGCTTAAAAATTCGACTGTATAGTTGAAGTTTTATCTTTTTTGGTTAAATCTGCCTATTTGTAAAATAAAAATATTTTGTTTTAAAATCTCACCTAGCATATTTCTTCAAATAATTAGTCTTTTTAATTTAATTTAATTCTTTTTTAATTAGAATTTAAATTTCATTTTTTCTGAAACATCACCTTCTTTATATATTTTTTTTAATTTTTTGTTGAAAATTAATTTTTTGCAGAACATTCATCATTTAAACTAGAAATTTTATTATTTTGTTAAAAATGGAACTATTTAGTTGAAAATTCACCCATTTGGTTCAAAAATTTAACTGTTTTGTTTCTCATCTGTCTTTTTAGATAGAAAAGACGTACTTCTAGATTAAAAATTAACCTTGCTTCTGAAAAATCTGTCTTGGCTGAAAAGCTCTAGTATTTTGTTTAAAATGCAACTCTTTTTGATTGAAGTTTAATCTTTTTGCTTCGACAATTGGATTTAAAATTCACTAATTTAGTTAAAAATGCAACTATTCTGTTGAAAATTTGTCCCTTTTGCTTGAAAATTTAACTATGTAGTTAAAAGTTGTACTTTTTTGTTAAAAATTCAATTATTTTGTTAAAAAATCAACTATTTTGTTTGAATGTAATCTTTTTCTGAAAATTCAACTATATTTTTGAAAAGTTGTCTCTTTTGGTTGAAGATTCAATTATTTGGTTGTGATTGCAATAGTTTTGTTGAATATTAATTTTTTACATTCTCATCCTATAATAAAAAGGTATCAGATTTGTGTGAAATTTGACAACCCCCTATTTACCCTTATTCGTCAAATGCTCCTACGACTTTTTTTGATAAAAAAATTACCGTTATTATAGCATTTACAAAATCCAAAAAAACAAACGAAAATGAACACTTTATGCCAAACAACGCACGGTATGTAAAAATGTCAGGAGAATAAAAGCATTTCATTTAGAACACCCTACAAAATTATTACAAATTTTTGAATTTTTCAAATATCTAAAATTCAAATTTTGACCACACAAAAAATAATAAAAAATCAAAAATTCCATTTTGCGGTCAAACTATACAAAATGCAAAAAAAAATGAATTTAGAAAAATTGTGTGTTCAAAAGAGGTCGACAAATTTGTTAAAAATCACATTTTAATAGGGCGCGTAGTTTTTGTTTGTTTTTTTTTGCAAAAAAACTGCATCAAAACCAGAAAAATAGAATTTTTAAAAAATTTACGCAAGATACAAAAAAAATAGACAAAATTTATTTACCCAAAAATGAGCTACAAATTTGTGATTAATTATTTTGTATAGGATACGTTATGATCGTAAAAAATGATAATAAATAGGAAAAAGTTAAATTTGATAAAAAACGATGCAAGGTAGGAAAAAATTAAATCAACAAAAAGTGTGTGTTCAAAAAGATTTAAAAATTTGTTAGCGACTACTTTTTGATAGGACGCGTGGTTTTCTCTGGTTGATCATTGAACTACTTTGTTCAAAATTCGTCTTTATTGTGGAATTTAGCTATTTTTACATTCTAATCAAAATCTTTCTTGGTTGAAATATCAACTATTATACCTTATTTGAGAATTCATCTTTTTGCTTGGAACTTTAGCTACTTAGTAGAAAGTGAAATTGCTTTGTTGAAAATTAAGCTTTTTGGTTAACGATTTATTATATTAGTTAGAAATCCTCTTCTTTTTTTAACTATTTCGTTTAATTTTTTTTTTTTTTTTTAATTTTTCTAACTAAAAATGTAATTATTTCATGTTTTGTAGAAAATTTATCTTCTTCGGTTTAAACTTCAATTATTTGTTTAATAATTCCTCAATTCTGTTGAAAATTAACCTTTTTTGGTATAAAATTAATACTGTTGGTTGAAAACTCATTTCTTAGGTTAAGAATTTAACTATTAGCTTAAAATTTCCTTTAAAATTTAAAGTATTTGTTTGATAATTCTTCACATCTTATTAAAAATTAATCTTTATTTGAGCGTCCCATGAGCACGCTCAAAATTTTTTGTTTCTATTATACGGTGCACAAAATCAAATGCGGAGCACAAGGTTTAAATGATCTTCAAAATAAATATCGAGCACGACGCACGAGTGTTTAGATAAGAATGTGTTCCTCAAGGTCAATAGAACCTCAAGTAAATAAACTTTCTTTTCAATGTAAATCAAAAACAAATTTAGCAATCACTTCAATCGTGGAGGTTTTGATGATTGTATAATATTTGCAAGTAAACTTTATCTTTATATTTAAGCCGAGCGCGAGGTTCATGCATTACTGAGGGGGAAGCGCGAGATACAAGACCCGCGCGTCCTAGGCCCGCCCAAATTTGCAAACAGCGCGAAGGGAATGTGCCTGCGATGCAAGCACATTTTTCATTTTGAAGTTCAACTATTGGGTTGAAAATTCATGATTGCAGGTCGACGATTTAATTATGTGTTCAAAACTTTAACTAACTTTCGCTAAAATATTAGACTTTTTAGCCTAAAAACTCTACTTTTTCGTTGAAAATTCACTCGTTGTGGTTAAAAATAAATATTTTTTAGTTGAAAATTTAACTATTTTGTCGAATATGCAATACATTTCAGCTTGGAGTCTTAAGCGTTTTATATAGAATTCAACATTGTACCTATATAACATTTGTATTTGAAAGAATTTGTCCCCATATTTTCATGACAAATGACCCCCTATCCTTTGTTTGAAGAGAATTTTTGGCAGTTCAGTCTATTAAAATATTATATTTCTATGTTTCCTGTTTTATTTTAGACGTTTATCAAAGAAAATTAAAGATAAAAATTTGACTTAAAAGGGGCGTGGGTTTGTATTGTGTTTGTGACGTCCCCCAGGGGTGTCAAGTTTTATATGACGAACTGTGATAATAAAAGAGTAGGAAGAAAGGGTCGAAAAAAGTTTTTAAGAAGCGTGACGTAGTTTTTTAACGGCCACTTACGTATACTAAAAAACGCTAGTTATTAAAGTCTAATTTTAAATAAGGACTTTGTTCTTTAAATGATGCGTAAAAATGCATAGCCTTTCCATCCTTCTTTTGATTTCTGGCACATTTCCTGCTTAGAAGAAAAAAAAGGACCTGACTAACTAGAGAAGAAGGTTTTGCTCATGGGATGACTAGTCGTAACTTTCCGCCGAGAGGGTGCATCAGACGCACTTTATTAAGACAAACGACCCTTCGGATTCTCCATCCCCCATCAAGCCTTCGACTCCTTAATCGCGAAGCTCTAAAAAAAAATCCACAAACACTTATTTAATGAAGACACAGATTAGGCCATAAAGGCAGACACGTGGCTTATTTTAAAACTTGTTTTTCCTCGCTTTTCTACGATATCGTGTATCCTCTGATAACAAAGTCTTTCACCCTCCTAAAAATGCAAGATCTCTCCTGGTGGGATCGAGAGAGCTTATGAAAGTAGAACCTAATCTGAAAAGTCTCATTTTCCGCAAAGGAAAGTCGCTCTAAAGAGAGATCATGCGACGTTTTTTTTTACTGCCAGTTTTTTTCTTCTTTGGAGTCTTATTCAGTTTTTAAAAAAAGTTACAAGAAAAATTGTGGATAATTTTTAAATGCTTATGCGTTTCTCTAAATCTATTTTTTAAACAATAATTAAACAAAAATAGAGTATTTTGATCTGAGGTAAGGAAATAAGTTTCCTTCGAGTCTTCGAAAGGCCATTCAAAAACTACGTCCTGATAGTTTGAATTCGCCTCTTCGCTTCTTCCACATTTAAGTACAGAATGTTTACTTTGACTTCTTTTGATTAACGCCAAAAATAAATAAAAAAATACAAACGTAATATTCAAACTGTTTTTACAGCAAGCCGAAATGCTCTCAAAATAGGGGATTTGTTGTGATTTTTAACGAAAATAGGGCGAAAAATTTGTTTAAAAAAATTAATGCATAAGTATCATATATAATTCAATATGAAATTCTTAGGATCTTTAATTAAAATATGCGTATTTTATTTTTAACGAAATAGTTGAATTCGCAATCAGCAAGGACATATTTTTAAGCAAATGTTTGAATTTTCCAATAGAAATGGTAATAATTTTCAACAAAATAGTTATATTTTTATGAAATGATCAAAATTTTAACAAACTAGTTGAATTTATAACCACATGGTTAAATTTTCGACCTACTAAGACAAATTTTTAACTAAACAGATGCATTTTCAATAAAAAAATCAATAACTGAACAGTTGAATGAACAACAGAAAATTGATCTTTCGAACAAAAGGCACAAATTGTAAAATAAGTTTTTGAATTTTTAACCAAACTTTTAACCTAGTGATCCAATTTCTAAACATAAAACATCAAACTTTAATTGAATTCACAGTCAAATAAACCGAATTTTTAGAAAGCATTTAAATTCTCAATAAGAAAAACAAATTTTCCATTAAAGAAACGAATGATTTTTCCATCAAGTGAAACAAAAAATTTTATATAGTTAAATTTCAAACTAAAAAGATATTTTTTTCACTAAAACTAGAATAGTTAAATTTTCAGTTAAAAGAATTGATTTTTAACAACGAAAAAAACGAATTTTTAACGAAATTTCTGAATTTTTAACCAACGAGATGGGTCTTCAAGTACTAAAATAAATTTTCAACTAATTAGTTCAACTTTCATTTGACGAAGCGTCTTGTTGTCCCGAAGTTCAGGATGACAAGTCCAATATTTTTCGCACGCTTGGCTAGTCGTCCAGAAAATTCATGAAGACTAGTCCATACCCTTTTCCAAGTCCCTCAATTTTTTCGAGACGACTAGATAAAGCCTTTATTTTATAGTTAAATTTACGACCACAATATTTGAATTTTTAACAGAATTTTTAACCAAATGGTCCAATTTTTAAACATGAGAGATTAAACTTTAATTTAAAAAATACAAATGTTCAACAAAACAGTGAAATTTATAACAAAATAATTAAATTTTGAACAAAATAGTTGAATTTTGAGTCAGGAAAGATTTTTGCATTAAAAGAGTATTTTTTCATACAGTTTAATTTTGAACCATAAATGATTAATTTTTAACCAGAACTAGAATAGTCAAATTTTTAGTTGTAAACATTAATTTTCAATGAAAGATAAACAACGAATTTTTAACAACTTATTTTAAATTTGGACGCATATGTTATATTTTTAATTAAGAAGATCAAGTTTCTACCAAAAAAGACAAATGTACATAACAATACATCAATTTTTCAACCAAACTGTTAATTTATTAACAAAATCATTGAATTTTCAGAAAAAAGTTAATACTTAAACTGTAATAATGAATCTTCACCATAAAAAAATTGTAATTTTAAATCAAAAACATTTTAGTTTAACCAAAACATAGGATTTTGTGACAAAAGAGTTGAATTTTCAAGCAAAAAGTATTTTTAAGTCAAGAAGGAGAAAAAATATTAGCCAAATTTTTGAAATTTCAATCAAAAAGGCGAAATCTGTAGAAAATAGTTGAATTATTATCTTCAAAATGTTAACCAAAGAGATAATTTGTAACCAAATATTTGAATTCTTTACAAAAATAATAGAATTTTCTGTAGAAAAAGGCAAATTTTCAACAAAACACTTGAATTTTTAGCCTGAAAATAAGAATTTTGTGCAAAAAATTAAATTTTCAAGCTGCCAATTAAATTCAAAACCAAAATCGATCAGTGTTAAATGAAAGTAGGAATAGTTTAACTTCTAGTAGAAACAATTGATTTGCAAAAAAAAAAAAAATTTTTCAAAGAAAGTCTTTTTCGAAGAAAGACATTTTCTGCCAAAGAGATAGATCTTTAACTAAGAAAATGAATTTTTTTTAAAGTAGTTTAACTTTAAACAAAAAGTTGAATTTTTAATAAAGAAGATTGAGTTATTTCCAAAAAATACGAGTTTATAACAAATGATATCAATTTTCAACTAATTTATTGGATTGTTAACTAAAAATTATCAATTGTAAATCAATAACGAACGGGTTAAATTTGCAGTTGAAAAAAATTAATTTTGATAAAACAAATGTTTAACAAAATATTTAAATTTTTTACCAAAACAATCATCTTTAAGAAATAAAATTAATTTTTACCAAGAGAGGTTAATTTCTAGCAACGAAGTTGAATTCTCAAACATAACAGATAAATTCTCAAAGAAAAATTTTACAGTTGAATTTTTAACTGAAGGCAATTAGTTTTAAACAAAAAATGGATTACTTAAATTTTCAGTAAGAAAAATTAATTTTCCACTAAAAAAGCATTTTTTCCAAGAAATAGTTCAATCTGCGCGCAAATAGTTGAATTTGTAACCAAAAGAGCTGATTTCTGAACCAAAAATATAATAGTAGACTTTTGAATTAAAAATAAATGATGAGAATGTAAAAAGAGCTTTGGACGGAAAGTAGTTAGATTTTTTAATTGGGTTTCATGAATTCAGTTCACATTGTAGCAAAAAAAAGAACGAAAATAATGGAAAGATTCTTGAAAACATTAAGTGACTCTAAGGGCTCCTTGATCTGTCAAATTGAATAAAATTTTATTTTCTAAAGCTCTTCCAAATGGGGTTATCATTACAAGCATGAAACTTCAATTAAACCAAAAAATACTCATTGGATGACGAAGCGCTTTTATAACAATGGTGACAGACGGTTTATATTTGTCCCCTTAAAATCGCACGTTTGTGATCCATTTGCTACTTAAATGTAAAGGTCGATCTGATTCTAAGGGGTCGTTAGGAGAAGACAGAGTTGTCCCGATGACGAACGATCACTGCCGTAACCGATAACCTTCTAGACAAGTGATGGACTTGTACGCGAGTGAGGTTACGGTAATGACGAAGGGTCGAGAAGCCTCCTACCCTCGTCTTATTTTCACCATAATTGGCTGAACAATACTTTTTATGGCAAAAAATAGCTGTTACGGGTCCGAAGCAATTTGTAGCTCTTCTTTCTTCTCAAATTTTATTTATTTCTTCACTTTCTATAATAGTTCTTTTCTTTCTTTCAATTTACTCTAGTACTTTGTCAATGTTTTTCTCAAAGCGATTCTCTTGTAAAGTACAGGTCTCGTAAAATGAATTTCTGTCTTAGAGTTTATAAAATAAAAATCATAACTTATCACAATAATCTTGAACATCTACAACTGAGATTTTTAAATTGTCAATTTTGTGATTGATTCCTTGCGCTAAGTTGAAATAATTTCAGTTTTAACAAAGGTTACATTGCTTGCTTTTCCTTTTTTTCTTGATAAACATTTCTTTTCATTTTGCAAATCATCAGAATTCGATTAGAAATTGTGTCTTAAAAAATTGTGTCTTTAGATATTGTGTCTTCAGAAGTAGCAAAAACTCAAGCTAGTAAACTTCTGAGTAAATCAAATTTTAAATGAGGGCGTAAATCGGGAGCCAAAGGAGACAAATGTTTCTATCAGCACAACAAATAAAAATATAATAATTTATGAGAAATCATTCTTAAATTTACTTTTTTATCTATTAAATTAATAAATATTACGACACGCAAAACCAGTTCTATTTGATGAATATAGTACCATCCAGGAGTAAGAAGACACTTAAAAAGCTAGGGGTTAAAAACATACACTCATTTTTCGCACGGCATTTTTGGAACGAAATAAAACAGAATTCAACGTCTTTCCGAACAATATCTGACAACGTGCTGTATTAGAAGTCAGAGTTAATTCTTGTCAATATCTATGATATCCTCTTTAAAGAACTCTTCTTTGGAATTCGCAACGTTCTTACAATGATCCTCCCACTTTCGGAAGCACTCCTTAAAGTCACCCTTCAGAATGGCTAATATCTGCTGATATATCAATTTGAGGAACAGCCAAATGTCACAGGAAGTCAGATGAGGCCTGTGAACTTTCGGATCGTACTAATAATACACAAGACCTTCTTGGTCAAAGAAAACAGTGAACATTTCCCTAATGCTGCTCCTACTCTGACGCGCTTTCTTCGCTCTCGGGGATCCAGGTGTCTTCCACTGCAAAGATTAGGCCTTTGTATGTGCAGGTTTTTAATCGCTAATTTTATAGGTGTCCTGAAAGATACTCTGCTTGAGCTTATAAGGTACGAATTTAATTCTATATCGAAATCGATACGGACGTAGATAAATGGATTGACTTTAGATTCGCTATAGGAAACTCCTGGATGTGCTAAAAGGGATTCGGGGGTGGAAAAAGGGAAAGAAGTGGACGTAGAGGCAGAAGATGTAGCACTTGCCCATCTACCATTAGGACCTGGCAGTTGACGATTTATCATTTATTTCTACCCGGGAGAGATATACCGGAAGGAAACTAGGTCTCGCGCCGAGTAAACAGGCGTCGCGCAGGTACAGTCTACCATGGAAATGTTTAACTTTACCAATGACAATATACCTCAGGGAAAAAAAGAGATAAGGAGGAAAGAAAGTATAACATAAAAAGCATAACCATCTTTTGTCGACTCAACATCGAAGAGAGAAACTAGGGAAACGTTTTCCTGTTTCTTAAACTTTTCTTCGGTCAGGAATTACCCACACGGGTTTTCTGATAGCACCTGTTTATCTTATTCCCTCTGGATACAGGATAAGATGCAACTTAATGTCCCGTCATCAATCTTTAACAGATTTAGTTCTTTTTCTATTCATCTAATCAGATACAAGTCGACTTATTTTTTCGCATTTCTTTTCTGGTAGATAAAATTCCAAAATATTGAAATATAGAGCCGTTTAAAAACTACGTCACACTTACACGAAACTCAAATAAAAAGGGGTGATTTTCGCGGTTGATTCTCAATCAATATATTTAGATTGTTACATTTTAAAGACAGGAAAAGAAACAATACAAAGATTTATACATTTTTAAAATTGCTAATATTTTTAACATTTCTCATACCCAAGTTTGAATAAAAAAGATTTTTTTTTTAATTAGGGTGAAAATGATTTGGCCTCAATTAAGAGAAATCCTAAAATATTCATAAAGTAACCCTGCAGATTGAAACGAATCATGGGTTCAGTCTCTTTATTTAAAAAATTTAATTTAAGATCGGAATGAAATCTTCTTTCTTATGAATAATTTTATGCAACGAAATCGGAGCATGGAAAAGATTCACAATTCAATTCTAAAAGTAAAGCATCTAAATACGGACTTTGCACTTTTTCCTATTTCACTCTTCACCTATTTTTCAAAAAAAATTCCTCTTTTTTCCCCTGTTTTGAAAAAACTTTATATTTTTCTCGTTTTGTTCGTGTAATGTGAACTGAGTTATTAGATCCTTATTAGAAAATCCAATTATTTTTTATTTAAAGCTTATTCTTTTTAATTTAACAGTCTACTATTATATTTTTGGTTCAGAATTCATCTCTCTTACTTAAATTCTACTATTTGCTTGAAGATTGTAGTATATATCTTTGGATAAAATGTAACTAACCCCCCTAAAAATTAGTTTTTCACATTTTCTATCAAATGTCGACGCTTTGAGGACCCCTGATTCAGAGAAAAATAGTTTTCACGTCGATGTCTGTCTATTGTTCTTGTCTGTCTATTGTTCTTGTCTGTCTGTTGTTGGTAGCCAGCTATTTTTAATAAAAATTCAAAAAGTTAGATCAGTTTTAAATATTTTCAGACCACTTTTTTAAAGACTAAAAAATGCTATGTGCGGCTATTGGTGATACTTAAAAATATAAACAATTTATCTTATGACTTTTTACGATAAAATAAGGATTACCAGAGTAATAGCAATTACGAAATTAAAAAAAAATAAACTAAAATGAGAATTAGAATTAGAAGACAATTAGAATTTTCAAACTTCTTAAAAAATCGAAAATCAAAATTTTTATAGCACAAAAAAATAATTAAAATTCAAAAATTCCATTTTGTGTTCAAACTATGCAAGATACAAAAGAAAATAATGAGACAAAAATAATGCGTACCTTAAAAGATCTGCAAATTTGTTATGAACCACTTTTGAAGGACGCGTAATTTTTGTTTTATTCGTAAAAAACAGCTTGAAAAAAAATGTTTGACAATCGACGCAATCTATAAAGAAAAGTAATATAACAAAAGTTTTTCAACTAGAAAGGAGCCACAGATTTTTATAAACTATTTTTTGATAAAATGAGTTGTTTTTGTTTTATTTGTAAGAAACAAAATTAAAAATGAAAAAATTAAATGTTTGGACAAACGACGCAAGCTACGAAGAAAAATAACTAAACAAACGTTGCTATACCAAAAACGAGCTAAAAATTTATTATAAATTATTTTTTGATGAAACGCATAGTTTTAGTTTTAATCGTCAAAAATAACATCAAAAATTAAAAAAATTAAATATTCAGAAAGGTATACAAGCTATAAAAAAAATAAATGAACAAGAGTTACTCATCTAAAGGAGACATAAATTTGTTACAAATAATGTTTTGATAGGGAGCCTAGTTTTTGTTTAATCACAAAAATAACATTAAAAATAAAAACATTACATTTCTTAAAAAACGACAAAGGTACAAAGAAAAATTAATTGACAAAAGTTTTTTACTCAAGAAGGATACCCAATTTTTTATCAATAATTTTTAGATATATTTTAATCGTGAAAAATATGATTAAAAATAATAAAACTACATTTTTCGTAAAAAAATAAACAAAAGACGAAAAAACGAAAAAACAAAAGTTGTTCTACTAAGAAAGATCTACAAATTTGTTATAAACTCTTATTATAAAAATATAATAAAAATAAAAACATTAACTTTTTGGAAAAAGAACACTTGCTCAAATAACATTTTATTTAAAGAAAATGTTCGCCTAAATTATATATACAAATTTGCTTCCAACCACTTTACGCTAGGATACGTATTTTTAGTTGAAACCTTAAAAAATAATATTGAAAATACACAAATTAAATTTATGGAAAAAAGACACAATTTGCAATAAAATGTTTTAAAGCAAAGTTTTTTTTAAGGATGCGCACTATGTTTTAATACTAATGCACATTATGAATAATAATAATATACATTTATTGAAATAATACATTACAGGGTAGCTGAAAATAAAATTTAATGCAAAATAAGAAACAAATATGAAATTCATCATGATAAATGAAATCTGTACCTTATTTTGCAATATGTGAATAAGCAATCACAGGCCAAATCACAAAAATAAATAAAATATATAAATGATATAATAGAGTTGAAATCAATGCAGAAAAGTCTGAATTTTGTACAAAATTGTGTGCGGAGCACGAGATATGTGATGAGAGTGTGTTTGTTAAAGGCGAAGGAGCTTCAACAAAAGAGAATTCACAATTACGAAATTTCAGTTGTCAATGCTTCGACCTTTAATTTGGAAATGCCTGTGCACAAATGTTAGGGGAATACAAAGACCGAGCGCGAAGCGCGAGAACCAACAGTCGCGCGCCCTGAGCGCACTCAAACTTGCGAGCCGTGCGCACAGCGCGAGATGAGAATGTGCCCGCGCTGCGGGCAGATATTTTTGGTTGAAAATCAATTTTTTTAAATGAAAATTCAACAGTTCTATTTCTATTTGGTTAAATTAACTTTTTATTGAAAATTCAACTCTTTTGTAGAAAATTCGCCTTTTTTGCTAAGAAATTCAACTGTTTTTTTTAAGTTCGTATTTTGCGTTAAAAAATTCTATTAGTGTTATTAAAAATTTGACTATTTAAATAAAAATTTAAATTTTCGGTTTGAAATAAAAACTTTAACTGTTTTATAGAAAACTCGTATTTTTAGCTTGGAAATTAATATTGACTTTTATATTAAGTATGTATCAATATCGATTAATTAAATATTAGTATAATAATAGAAAATTTACCAAATTTGTTTGAGAGACATCCTTTTTGATATAGTCAGTTTTCTTTAAATGTTAACGTTCTGGGATCCCCTCAGTCAGAAAAAACGATTTTTATGAAGTTGTCTGCCTGTTCGTCTGTCTATCTGTAGTAGGTTGTATCCCTGATAACTTCTGAAAAAAAGATCAGATTGGATTAAACTTTAGCACGCTTTTTATGGCCTGAAAGAAAAAGAACATGTTCGTGGGCCAGCTATTTTGCATTGAAATTCAAAAATTTAGAGCATTTTCAAATTTTTTGAGAACATTTTTCTTCATACTTGAAAATTCTATGCACGACTTTTTTTATTATTTAAAAATTCAAAAAATTTATTTTCACGACTTTTTTCGATAAAAATAAAATTATTAGAGTTATTGTATCAGCAAAATTGAAAAAAATGAAAATTTTAAGTAAAAAAGCACACGATATTAAAAGAAGTCACGAGAGGAAAAACGTTGCTTTTTAAAAGTCCTACAAGACTATAATAACAACATTTCTGATTTGTCAAAAAAATAAAAAATTTAAGCTTTTTTTAACAAAATAAAGAATAAAAAATTAAGAATTTTACTTCACGGTCAAAGTATGCAAGATACAAAAAAGATTTAACATAAAAAATTATTCGCCAAAAAAAAAATACAAATTTGTTTTTTTTTTTTACTTTTTGATAGGACGCGTAGTTTTTGTTTTATTCGTAAAAAATAATATTTAAAATAAAAAATAAAATTTTTCGACACGCAACAGAAGCTACGATAAAAATAAAAATTATTTACCCAAAAAAGAGCTACAAAGTTGTTATGGATAATTTTTTAAAGGGATGTATAGTTTATGTTTTAATCATGAAAAATGACATTACAAATAAGCAATAAATTTTTATATGATTTACTATTCTTCTTTTAGTTTTAAATATAATTTCATATAATTAAAACAAACACAGTTTGACCAAAAATAAAATTTTCTATTCTTAGGTAGCATTTTCGTAAAGCTAAACCCAAATTTTTGCTTGAGGAATTCAAAGTTTTTCTTTTGACTTTAAAAAAGTATCAAAAAGCCAAATCATTCTGATGAAGTTATAATTAAATCACAGGTAATTGTTATCATGCAAAAATTTTATCGTCCCCAAAAATATACTGTACATTATCGTTATCATATAGTTCATCAGATAATTATATAAATATATATAAAAAATCAAGCGCGAAGCGCGGGGATTGCAGAGAGAATGTGTTCCTTAAGGCCGATAGAGCTTTAAGTAACTAAACTTCCTTTTAATTCCAAATTAAAAACAAATTCAGCAATGAGTTTAATCGTAGAGGTCTTGACAATTTCATAATATTTTCAAGTGAATTTCTTGTTTTCATATAAGCGAGCAGAAAGTGCAAAAACCAAAGCGAGCCGAGCGGTTGGAAATTTTAGTATTTGGTTAGAAATCAACTGTTTTGTTTGAAAATACATCTCTTCTGGTAGAAATTTTATCTTTTGCTTCCTGATAGAGAAATCTTTGTTATGTTTACATTTTCGAAAAAATTTTAATTCATTTAGTAAACGTTCCTCAATTTAAAAATCTGTAATACAATTTTCGAACCAATTGTCCGGATGTGTGTGCGTGCGTGTGTGTGTGTGTTTGGATGTCACACGCTTTTGTGAACACGATAACTTAAAAACGGTTGCAGATAAATTGATGAAATTTAGAGGGCTTATTTTCGCTACTAATATCTTGAAACTGACTCAAGCATTTCTACAAATATTTATTAAATTTTTGGAGCACACAATTATATTTAAAACATCTGGTTTCTATAGTAAAACTTTTTATGTAATCATAATTCAAAGTTGATACAAGAATGTAAAAGATTCTTTGGCTTATTATGAATAGATTGATCAACAATATTAACACATTTTATATAAAAGTGAGGAAAATATCGTCATTCATATTATACTAAGAATCGATTGTTATAGTGAAAATTTTTCCATTCTCATAATTTAAAATCAATGCAAGAATAGAAAATATGTTTTTGTTCGAGACAAATCAATTGACTTATGATAGTGATACATTTTCATTAACCTTTTTTCATTAACATAATTCAAAGTTTATGCAATGACATAAAAGATTCCTTGGTTCGAGAAGAATCGATTGTCTTATAATATTAATACATTTTATCAAAGATTAGAGAAGTTATGGTTATTTATATTATACAAAAAATCGATTTTTATGCTAAAAATTTTCTCATTCTCACCATTCAAGGTTGATGTGAGTATGTAAAAGATGTGTTGATTCAGACGAATCGATTGACCTATTATATTGATACATTTTATCAGAGAGTAAGGAAGCTATAGTAATGCATAATTTTTGAACAAACGGTTTCTTAATTGAATGCAAACCGATTGACCTATAATTTTAATACACTTTTTTGAACAGTAAGACAGTTATGCTCATTCGTAATATTTGAAAGATCCGTTTCAAAAAGAAAATCTTTCTTATCAACATGATTTAAAGTGGATGCATGAGTAGAAAATAATTTTTAATAATAAATTTTTAAGTGAAATAAGTCTGACGATTTTTGCAAAGAAAATCATAAATCTGGGAAAGGGATAGGGTAAGACGGAATTTTCCCGTTTCCTTTTCCAGCTTGAAAAATTACCATTTCAAATACAAAATTTGATTTTTGTGATTTGTTATTGCATTTTAAAAATTTGTTCTATTTTGTGTGATTGTGAATTTTTGTACATTTTTATTTTAAATTAATCAAAATGAAAACTTTCGTTTGTCTAT
>JAUELO010000179.1:41259969-41289302 GCA_032357855.1 Amphibolips quercusostensackenii | reverse complement strand
TACCTACCTTGATATTTTGAGTAGCACCCGTTCCTACACAAATATATTGTACACATAACATATTGTACACATAACATATTGTACGTAACGTATGATGATCATATTTTTCCTAGACAAAATATTCTCTACAGAGAATAATTCCTACCCAAAATTTAATACTGTTTTATTTTTCTTACACAAAATATTTTCTACACAGAATATATCCTACACAGAATTAAATATAGTAACTACATTATTCAATTTGACATTCCCGATGCTCGTCAATAACAGAAAAATTGTTCTAATCGACTATGTTTCAAAGCGTGACCATAGTTTGAAGACGTTTTATCATAATATAGTAAACAAAAAATTTGTATAGACAATTATTTGTTGAAAATATGTTTTCTATCAATTAAAATAATTTTATGTTTTCTCAGATAATTTGCAAAAATTTTGGATGCAGGCAATATTATTATAAACAAAAAATTTTCTTTAAATTATTCTTGTTTATATTATAAATTTGATGAACAAATACATTATTTAGGCTTTTGTCAACGAAAAAGTGTCATTCCTTTTAATTAGGAACTTGATGATAATTCTAGCAACATTTTTACGAGTTAATAAATTTTATGATTTTTCAAAACAAACTTATTAAACAAATGTAACTCTATGAAACACAGTCGATTGAAACAATTTTCCTATCATTGGTGAGCACCAGAAACGTAAAATAGAAGAACTGGATATTTTTTTGTCAGTTGTTTATTCATAAAAAACCAAAAAACTGAATTAAAAATCGTGCCCTACGATACTGCGTGAAATTTTATCAGCTTTTTTCTCAAATCTGTTACCTCTAAATAAGTCAAGATCTGTAGGCTGTAAATTATATTTAACCAAAATAGTCACTTTGTCTCCCACTGTGCGACGTTGGCGCGAAAAGTAAGACGAAATCCAAAAATGTTAATTCTGTACGAAAGCTACACCTTAGAGCACTTTCTCTCTTTTTTGGTATAAAAATTACAACTAGTGGTTGTTAGACACAATAGTGTTTTATATTCATAACTTGTTTAAGCAAATGAGAGTTTGTTAAATAATTACCATCAGATTTCGAAAACAGCTACCTAGATTATTAAGCATTAAAAAATGAATCAAAATGATCCTAATTATGTCTAAAAAATTTATTTTCATCCTTAAGAAATTGTTGAATTAATAATTAAGTTGCTTTTCGTGTAAAAGCTCTAAGGAGAAAAAATAAAGTTCACAAATTTCTCAACAATTAAAAAACAAAGAATATTCTTTTGTAAATAGTTTAAAATCTCTTCAGGTGTTATTTTAGTGTGAAAAATCCTAAATTATGTTGTTTTCGCATAAAAAGTAAAAATTACAGTAATCATTACTGAAACAGCTTGCGTCGTAAATGAAAGTTATACTGATATAAGTACAAGTTCACAGTTACATCGTCCTATAAAAAATATTTCGCCTACTGTTTTAAATGTGTTGTGTAGATTATATTTTGTATAGAAAAAATATTGTTCACTGTACCATGCTTCGAGAATATTTTAAAAATAGAATAATTACCATTTTATTTAGTGTAGGATATATTCTGTGTAGAAAATATTTTGCGTGGAAAAAATGTAACACAATTAAATTAGGTGTAGAAAACATTCTTTGTAGTGAATATTTTACGTATGAATAATATGATGAGCGTAAGTCTTGTACAATATATTATGTTTACTATATATTTGTATAGGAATAACGGTTTCCCAACATTTCACTTATATTTTAATGTTTTAGTCATTTTATATCTACGTAGTATTACAGGGGTTTATTACTGGGGTTTCTGTTAGAACCGTTTTTAGTCAGGGCGCGGTTGGATATGTTTAAACCCAAAGTTGCCCCCTTATCCAATTTTTTCCCTATTTTCTTTGTCGCCAGAATTAACAATTTTTAGCTAAAAACAAAAATCATTCATGAAAGGAATGAAAAGAAAACTTAATTTTGTTCAATTTTTTGTAGGTGAATTGCTCCAACTACGTACAAAACCATTCTCCAGTCATAATTTTTAGCTTAAAATCTTTGTCTGCTTCCTGCGAGTAATTTTTTCTTGCTTGCACTGCAAAAAAATGTGATATATCACTTTCGTTATTAAAAACAACTTCAAAAATCCATGTTTTTCAGGTTTTCATGATCAATCACTACACTCACTTTTTTGAATGCGTTAACTTCAGTATTCATTAGAAAGAAAATAAAATAAAAAAATGTAATATATATCGTTTTTGTAATTTAAAAAAACTTTGAAAATCCATGTTTTTCAGGTTTTCACGATCAATCACTACACTTACTGTTTTCAATGCGTTAACTTTAGTATTCATTAGAAAGAAAATGAGATAAAAAAATGTTTGCAGCATGCTTTTTGCGCTGTAACTTTGTAAGCATGCAGATAATTTCGAATGTTGAAAACCACATTTTTAGGGTAGCCCCGATTTTTAATGAATAAGTACAAGTTTCATCACAATGTGTGTATGTATCACATGTATATATAGCATGTCAATCAACAATAATTACTTTATTTAAATAGTTTTTGATGAAAATTTTTGACATTATTATACTTTTAATGAACAGTTTGTAATTCATTAAACTCCTTGCAATTATTTTCGTAAAAAATATATGCGGGACTCAATCTCTTATGTTAAACAATACTAAACGTCTATTTAACATTAGTGTACATATGTTTCTAATTCTGACTGTTCATTTGTTCATATGGTTCGACCGCAGATTCATAGAAGAATTTTATTGAAAACTGCCTTAAACGGAGTATTTATTATTACTTAGAGTGATATGTATCTAATATGTTACTCATTTTAATAAAATAAGTGATATTAGAAATAAATAAATGCAATGAGTTATGTACAAGCACGCTTGATCGCGCTGTACGATACTCATGCGCCTACCCAGCTTCAAGTAGACACATCATTGTTTAGTGCATTATATCTCTGGTTTGTAACACTGAATTGTGATGACACTTGTACTTATTTGTGAATATTGAATCTGCTCTAAAAATGTATATCTTCTCACTGACTAGAGATGAGAAATTGAATTAATAACTGTTTTGTGTCAAATTTTATAAGCTTTCTCGAGAATGCTAAAGTTAACTCATTTAAAATAGTAGGTGTAATGATTTATCATGAAACTTGAAAAACATGGATTTTCGCAGTTTTTTAAAATTATAAAATTGATATCACATGTGTGAGCGTGAAATGATTTTGGACGTAGTTAGAGCAATTAACCTTTCAAAAATTGAGAAAAATTGAGTTCTCTCTTTATTTTCTTTATGGATGGTTTTCGTTTTTAGCTAAAATTTGTTGATTCCGATAACAGAAGAAAATTAGTGAAAAAATTGGTTGAAAAGTGGGGACACCTTTGGGTTAAACCTCATCCTAGCGCACCTTGTGGCAGAAAACTAAAATTATGTTATGTTGTAAATCCGAAGTTTTCAACTGCACACGCACCGAAAAGCGCGGTCCTATTTAAAACTATATGATATTCATTTGCAATATTGCGTTTATATCAAATTTCTCTAAAAAGTTAGGTTCTGATATCATTAAACTTTATCTTTTAAAAGAATCAATTTTTATTAATTTTTATCTGCATGATTATGTACATGTGCAGTTGAAAACACCGGCACCCGCAACTGGCCATCTATCGGATATCAACAATCTAAAAAGGAATTTTAAAAAGGAGTTCTATTGGAGGCTCAGTTCTAAAGAATGTCAACCTTTACTTGAGTGGCAAAATTACCAAACCTGCAGTT
The DNA here is from genome assembly GCA_032357855.1 of Amphibolips quercusostensackenii. Lineage (NCBI taxonomy): Eukaryota > Metazoa > Arthropoda > Insecta > Hymenoptera > Cynipidae > Amphibolips > Amphibolips quercusostensackenii. The sequence goes on along the minus strand of JAUELO010000179.1, from coordinate 41,285,515 downwards.
TTTTCTGTGTAGATGATTTAGAGTTTTAAAAAGTCATAAAAAAATTATATATAATTTTTACTTAATTCGCGTTTTTCTTACGATGAGATACAAATTGAATTGATTCAAGTACATCTTAGGGTATTTTTGCGAAAATGCCACCTGAAAACATTGACTTGATACTTGGCCTAGAAATTTCTGCTACATCCAAGTTAAAAGTCTCAAAAGAATTTTAAAACTTAAAAAATGTTTCGAACAGAAAAAAATTACAAAATTTTAAAGCCCATCACGTCTGAAGATTGTATGCCTATTTGCACCAACTCTAACCAATAAGTCATTATAAATTTGGAATGTCCGTGAATTTCAAAAATTCTAAAACTTACTAAAAATTTTAAAATATTAAAAAATTTTTAAAGACTTCATACTTTAAAAATTTTAAAGTTTTAAAAGATTTACATTTTTTCAAATTAAAAAAGTTGGACAAACTCGAAGCGATAAGTTACCCCCCAATTCAGGCTAAACCTCTTTTCCAGGACCAAAAAAAAACGCAAGCGTCCTATAACTTTGGGCATTTCAAATCAGGAAAGTTGTTGAACAAATAACTCTTTCCACCTTTCGAAGGTCCCTGGTATAAAATGGCCAACCAATTCTTAATTAATTATTATTTTGCGAAATTCAATACATTTTTTGAAGAAAAATCTAAAAAATACTTTTCGTGATTTTTCTTGAAAAATATTGAATTTAGAAAAAAAATGCAGCTACAATAAATATGTATTTTAATATGTACATTTTTCATTCAAAATATTTTAATCTCAGATCCATATTTTTTGAGATTTAAAAAGAACGATTTCTTAAAACAAAAATAGTTAATAACTTAGTTTCTGTTAACCTGCACTAAATATCCTTTTAAAACATTTAACTAGGCTGTTAAAGGAATCCTTAGGCCAAATATTAAGTCAATATTCTTGGGTGACCTTTTTGGAGGTACACTGGGAATCCCATTTAAGTGACTCCCATTCTAGTCGTTCGTGGATTTTTTTGTTCGGAATTTATGATGCGAGGCTCGCATAGCTGAAAGAGAGGCGGTGCCCAGTCAAGTTTGATATAGAGCATAAGGGCCGAATTCTTAGCGCATCAGTTGCATCAGGTTGCGTCATGCATCCATGTCTGTTCACGTTCGGGGCGAGCGAATTTCGTGTTCGATTTAAGTAAAGGCAATTAAGGACCAGAACTGAAACCGGACTTAAATGGGATTTTCACTGTATATCCCATTCTTCAAATCAAAATACTGTTCCTAAATTTAATCACTGCTTCATGAACAAATAAATCTTGTAAAATTTTAATTTTCAATTTTATAAATGCAGTTGTATCGAGATGATGAGCCCGACTGTTCGGAACTCTGCCAGTGTGGGGAAGGCGAAGTTTTAGTTTGCAACACAATTTGCGTTGAATCTTCGCCTTGCAAAACTGATTTTGCCTACTATAATCACGCAGCGCCAGCTTATCAGGCGTATCGAGGTCGATGTCTTTGCTACAGTGGTCGTTTTATATGTATGCGACCATCCCCTGGTAAGTAGAAAATCTTCCTACCCCTGTTTTTTCAATCTTCAATTATTATTTAAATAATCAAAGTGTCTCGTCCCGAAATTCAAAATGAATAGTAAAATTTTTTTTATAAGCTTGGCTAGTCGTCCTGAATTCCCGGGACTAGTCCATCTTCTTTTCGAACTTCAAGAAATTGCATAAGTGATGATTTTTGAAATTTCTTGAGGCGAAAGGAGATTTTTGAATGATAAATCGCTTTTCTCAGATGCCTACAGCATTCCGCATGGAGTATTCATGTTTCTGGGGTACAGCGAGACTGATGAAACATTGCTGAGGCCTCATAATAATCTCACCGTGCTGGATGCGGTGTCTTCCCTAGACAGTTTTATGAGAGAGGAAGTAAATAATCAGGTAGGGCTTTTTTTGTATTCCTGTGTTCAGTATAATAAATGATTATATTTTATCTCCAAAATATCTGAAAAAATGTTTGAACTCAAAAAAATCGCTCTTTAGAAATACAAGGTCATTCTACACAATCTGGAATTTTGTTTGGATTTATATTCGCCTTGGTAATAAATAATTACCAAATAATGTAATATGCTAAAGTCAGAACATGCACTTTTTAGTAATTAAAAAAAAAGTAAGTTAAAAAAATCCACGAATGTTACATGGATCGCGATGCAAGAGTCGTTCAGCTCCCTGTTAGATCAGGCGGCAGCGTTTCGATTTTGTAAACTGAGTAGGGGGTTACACTCCTAGGGCCAAGGGTCAAAAGTAAGAAATCGGAGATCAGGAACAAAAGGTCAGGGGTCCAAGGTTGTAGGTCATTTCATGGCACAGAGCACCTGAAGTCAAGTGTAAATGTTTATAGATCAAATTTAAAACTCCGTATGTCATACGTCAATGGTCAAAGGTCAGGTAAAAAATCAGGGGTCAAGTATGAAGCGAAGAGGAGAAACTGGATTTTGCAATTTGTTCCGCGTTTCATAAATGATTACCAGATTAAGTTTTCAATTCTTTGCAGACTGTATGTACCCTCTTCTTGTACAACATAACCAAAGAAAACGTGATTGCGGCCGTCCGACTGGGGACGGATAATCCACCTCAAAATAGCAGTGATTCACAAAATCTGCAGCATCTTCTACGCATCAAGGTAAGTTAAAAAATAATATGGAAAAAAATTACCATCCTTTTTAACTAATTATTCTAGCCTATATAAAAAACGAGGAGTCTTTTTACTGTTAAAGTAGTGCCCTATATTCTGTTACGTAATGAAAAGAAAAGAACTCGTATTCAAGCGTCAAAAGTCGACACCAACACGAAATGCGAGGCGCTTCTGAAGTTTTACAGAGGTCGACGCTTTGAAACTTTCTAATCACTTTTGAGACGAAAGGCTTGCATGTGCTATTTCGATTGCACTTACTGCTAAAAATAATTAAACATAGACCTCAAACTATAGAAGTGATATGAAAGAAAACGAAGTACAATCAGGAACAAATATTTATCAATGAGAATCATCCTGAAGTTTGATTTTTTAATTAAATTTATTTTTAGCATTAAATGCAACTGTTAAAAAATTTCCGGAATAAAAATACGAGCGTTTTTACTTTTACAGAACAAAGTTTTAAAGAAACAACGGGAATAGGACAGTTTTCTACGAAAATATAAAAATAACAGGAAAACAAATTCTTTTGAGTAAAATTAATGTAACCAACAAAAATGTCTTTTTTACTATAAAAGATTAATTTTCAATTCAAAAGGACGAATTTCTATCGTGACAATTGAATTTTTGCTAAAAAATGACTGAAAAAAAAGTTGCATATTTAAAACTAGCTGTGAATTTGATCTCAAGTGTTTCACTTAATTTGTATTTATATTTGTATGATGCTCATTTTACAAGTACTTTGCTTCCTGTTAGCAAATGTATTTGCTTTCTTATAGAGGAAGCACTAGTGATTTTTTTAATAATAGACAAACTAAAGTTTTTATGTTTATCAATTTAAAAATAGAAACTTTCAAAAAATGCAAAATGTCATAATAATACAAAATTAAAATAAAAAACAATAGCAGCTCAGTAAAATCAAATTTTGTATTTTAAATTGTAATTTTTTTAACTGGAAAACGAGAGGGGGAATTCTGTCACACCCTATTCCTTTTACAGCTTTATGATTATTTTACAAAAACATCAGAATTATTTTATTTGAAAATTCATGGTCAAGTAATCTTTTTTTATTCATGCATCAAGTTTGATTTATATTTATGAAAAAAGTTTTTCTGTTTAAAACAGATATTTCAAATATCAAGAATGAGCATCTCTTTCTTTCTCTTCAAAAAAGAATATTAATATTATAAGGTTATCGGTTTCCTCGAAATCAAGGGAACTTTTCTGTTCTGTCAATTAATTCGTCTCGAATCAACACATCATTTCTATTCTCGTATCAACTTTAAATTATAAGGATGAGAAAATTTTACTATGTCAATCGATTTTTTATATAATTTAAATGACCATAACTTTCTTACTCTTTGATGAAATATATTAATATTATAGGTCAATCGATTGATCTCAAACCAAGGAATCTTTTATATTGTTGCATCAATTTTGAATTATATTAAAGAAATAAGTTTTACTATGAAAACCCGTATTTTTAAATATTATAATTATCATAGCTTTCTCACTCTTTAATAAAAAGTATCGACATTAGAGGTCAATCGATTCGTCTTAAATCAATACATCTTTTTTATTCTAACATTAACTTTAAGTCATGTGAATGACAAAATTTTTACTATAAAAATCGATTTTTAATATAATATAATTGACCATGACTTTATCACGCTTTGATACAATATAATAATATTATAGGTCAAATTGATGAACATAATTCTTTTAAATTTCATTAATTTATGTGCAACCGTTTTTAAGTTATCGTGTTCACAAAAAAGTGTGACATCCACAGACACATACGGATACGCATCCAGATACACATACATCCGCAAACATGCATCCACACACACACATCCGCACAAAAGGAGTTAAACTTTCAACAAACTAGATGAATATTCAACCAAAGATCTAAATTTTCAACCTAAAATAATGGATTTTTAACTAAGAGGCTTAAATTTCTACCAAAACATGAATTGAAAACAATATGCATGAAATTTCAAATACGTAGATGAATTTTCAACTAAAAGGCATCAATTTCCAACCGGAAATATAATAGTTAAATTTTCAGAAAAAATCAATATTTGACCTAAATAAAAACTTTTTTTTTGACAAAATAGTTAAATTTCCAACCAAAAAGTGAAATCTTAGAAAAATTAATTTTCTACGAAGTAGTTTAACTTTAAACCAATTCGTTGATTTAATAACAAAGAAAGATTGATTTTTACCTAAGTAGTTGAATTTTTAACCAAACAGTTGCATTATTGACGAAAAGTGAAATTGTCTACAAGAGAGTTCAGCATTCAACAAAGTACTTGAATTTTTGTCCAAAAAGACTTTATTTTAACCAAAAAACTTCATTTTTTACTAAAAAAGACAATTCTTCAACAAAATTCATGAATTTTTAACTGAAGGAGATATTCTTAATATGAAATAAAATGGTCAAATTGTAAATTAGGAAAACTAATTTTCAACCAAAAATTTAGTAAATTTTTATCGGAATAGTTTAATTCCTAACCAGAGATGAATCTTCGACTAAAAATAAATTTTCAACAAAGTAGTTCAAGTTTCTACAAAATATTTGAATTTTTGACAAAAAAATATAACTTTAAAAAAATAGTTACATTTTAAAAAAAAGAACTAAATTTTTAACTAAATAGTAAAATTTATAACCAAAAACGATAAATTTCGAAACAAAAATATAATAGTAGACTTTTCAACCAAAAAAAAGTTTACTATTAACCAAAAATAGTTGCATTTTCTTTTAAGTCTTCTAAACTGAGTTTGCGTTTGAGCGGAAAAACAAAAACAAAAGAGAAAGTTGCCTTAAAAAAGGGGAAAAGGGAGAATTCAATAAAAAATTTAAACATACAAGAAGGGGGGAAGAATTAAGAAGTATTAAATCCGAGGATGATTTTTAAACGTGTTAGGTTGAAATCATACTTCACACTCTTCTCCCTATTTCCCTCTTTATACTTTATTTAAATAAGTTTTTTTTCCTTTTTTACAAAACTTTCGCTTCTCCTAGTTTTTCGCTTAAATGCTAACTGAATTAATTGAACAAGTAAGGAAATTTAACTTCTTACAGTTAAATGTTAATTTTTTTGATTGGAAAGTCTATTATTAAATGTTTATTTCCAAATTAATATCGTGTGATTGATAATTTGCCTTTTTGGTTGAAAATTAATTCATTTTATTGAAATTTAAGAGTTTTAAATTAGAATCAAGTTAAAATTCAAATTCCTATTTAACGTATAATACTCAGGTTATTGTATAGAATTCCTGGAAATAAAAACAAGAATCTAACGACAAAAGACAACCAATCTAAAATGTTTTTATTGAAATTAAAAAGAGGAAAGAAAAAGAATCAGAAAGAAAGAAAGAAAGAAAAAAGAGGAAAAAAAGAGAAATGCAACTAGCCAAATTCACTTTCTTCTTTTTTTTATTTCTTTATCTTTCTTTATTTTTGATACTATAGAATTACAATAATAAAACATATACATATAGTAAAAAACCAACGTTTGGATGCTTACACAGCTCCCTTATCAAGGTAAGCAATATTTAAATAAGTAGGAAGAGTGACGAAAAGAAGGTACTCTCTCTTCATAACCCGAGATTTTTTTTGAAAATGCAATTATTTCATTAATAACTAAAATTTTTTCGGAAAAAAGTAAATACTGCTTTGTTTCATTTTTGTTTGGAAATCAATTTTGTTAACTGAGAATTTGATTATTCCATTTTTTGTTAAAAACTTTTATCTTTTGGCAGAAAATTATTCTTGTGGGTTGTAAATTCATCTTTGATGGTTAAATATTCATCTGTTTAGTTAAAACTTATCCTCAAAGGATAGCACGTCAGGTTGCAAAGCAGGAGGACAGAAGTTCGATCCCTGTGCCGGCACAAATGGACATTTTTCTATGTAGTTCTGCCGGGCTTTGGTGGTTCGGAACCCACATCAAACTGTAGGCTCCCTTGAAAGAAGCAATTATCTTCTAAGCTAGAGGCTTTGTATCAAAGAAACTATCTTTGAAGGTCACCAGTTGACCTAAAGAAGACTCGGAAAAGAGCTAGCGACCTCTTTGGGTAGAGGCTATATGTAGAGAGGAAAAATCAAGAAAGTCGACCTGCCTTTTTCTAAGAATGCTATTTGGTTCTACTCAGCTTCCATGAGCTTTTATTGAAAAAGGATCAATCCACCAATCACCAATTGCCATCCTCATAAAGGGCATGTCAACTTTTTCGATTTTTCCTCTCTTTCTATTTCCTATTCCACTTCTGACCGCCGTGCATCTACTGATGCTTCAGAGGGACTGCTCCGTCCACCCAAACATGGCCATTTCTTTCTACGCCTAGCTAGCGAGGCTGCCAGATGGCACAGTTGGTGAGGCTCACTTTGCTCTGCAAAGAGGTCCGCGTCATTCACTGTACAGTGGTGTACGCCTGGCATCTGGGAGGTATATTTCAGATAATGGCTACGTTACCTTCAGGAGTTAGGAGGGTGGGAGGAAGAGTAAAAAATCAAAATATGCGGTCGCCAACAAAGGGTCCTAGGGATAAAAAATAGACAAAAATTGTTAACGTATTTCATAGATGGCTTTTTATGGACGGCCCCTAACAGGGCTTTAAAAAGTGAATTGAATAAACGGCATACACTTAATCCGAAACAGAGTGATATTGATGGGACAAATAGGAAAAGCGTATAACTAGAAAGAGAGGGAATTGAAGAGCTGGTGTCAGTCCCGATTAATCGTACAATTTGAAAGCGGTTAAAGTTTCGGATTGATTTTTTGTAGTGGCGAAACGAAGCGAAACAAAGCAATTCGTCAATGTGAACAACAGTTTGGAAACGTACACAGTGGGTTGATTTTGCTCAAAGCCTATTGGTCGGTGCTTTCTATAAAGTATTGACACGTTAGTTTCACTTCAGCCTCATTCAACCGGTTTTAAATCAATCTTTTATTGAAAAAATGAAAAGATTTTACAACAAAAGGTGCGTTCACGTATTACGTGACGATACTTTTAGTGATTTTTGACTCATCTCTTTCTTTTGTTACAATTTATGACTTTTCGGTTACCGCCCCTCGGACCGCCCTCCCAATATCATGTAACACAGAGAATGACTCTTTTCGTACTTTTAAGTACAAAATATAAATGTAATTTTAAACAACCGCTAATCAAATGATGATTGATGAAATTAAACTATTTGATACTAGTATGAGAATAATTTTAATTCAATTCTCTAGACATTTTTTTCCACTCAAGAAACTTCGATATAATTTAGTTAATGTTCTTGGTTCAAAAGTTAACTTTTTATTTATTTTTTTGTTAAAAAGTCTTTATTTGAACAATTCATTTTTTTTGTTTGAGAATTGATTTTCCTTTCTTAAAATCTAACTATTGCCTTTTTTGTTCAGAAATCGAGATTTTAAATTCAAAATCGATCTTTTCTGGTTAAAAAATTATGTATTTTGTTGGACATTAGTCTTGTTAGTACAAAATAAATCTTTTGAGTGAAAAATTGATTCTTCCTATTCAAAAATGCAACTACTTGGTTAAAAATAAATAAATTCATTTTGGTTCAGGATTCAATCTGAATATAAACTGAATATTTTATGATTATATAATATATAATCATAAAATATAATATGATAAAATATCATATGATTTAACCTGAATATAACCTGATATATTTTTGGTTAAAAACTGATATTTTCAATTGAAAATTGATCTTTTCGTGTTAAAAAATTCTATATTTATTATGATTTAATTTTTTTAATAACTTTTTTGTTGGAAATTATGTTTTTTGGTTAAATATTAAACTATTTTTTTTTGACAAAAATTTTTTCCTATAAATTAATTTTTTATCCAAAAATGTAGCCATTTCAATTTTTGCTAGAAATTTATCTTTTCTAGTTTAAAATTCAACTATTTGGTTTAAAATTGATGCATTTTATTCATTTATTTTTAAGGTAAAAATAAAATATTCTTTGTTTAGAAATTCTTACTTTGTAATTAAAAATGCAAAATTTTTATATAAAATTAGAATATTCGGTTTGAAAATTAACGTTTTTGTGGAAATCCTTATTTGCAGATTGAAAAATAACCACCTGATTGAGAATTAAACAACTTATTAAAAAATTAAAGCATTTATTTGAAAAATTAACTTTTTTAGGAAAAGTAACTTTTTTGGCGAAAGTTAAGCTACTTTAGTAAAAATACACTTCTTTAAAGATTAAAATTTTTTGTAGAAAACTAATGAATTTTCAAAACATTCTTCTTGTTTAATTGAATTTAACTACTAAAAAATTTGTGCTATTTTCATTACAATTATTTATATTTAATTGAAAATGTGACGTTTTAATTTTTTGTTAAAATTCGATATTTTTCGTTTAAAATTAAACTAGTTGGCTGAAACTTGAACTACTTTGGTGAAAATTAAGTTGCTTAAAGATTGAACTATTTCATAGAAAACTAACTTATTTGCTAAGTATTCAGCTTTTTTAGTTACATTTAACTATTCAAATTTTTTTTTATTTTTATTAAAATTATTTATTTTGCACTTAAAATATGAAGATTCCATTTTTTGTTACAAGTTGATATTTTTAATTTAAAAATAAACTTTTTCTTTGATAATTTATATTTTTTCATATGAAAATGAAATATTTCTCTTAAAATTCTACTTTTCTGGCTTAAAAGTGAACCGTTTTCTAAAATATTTTACTTTTCAGCTTAAAAAATAAATATTTTGTTGAAAATTCAACTATTTGGGTAGAAAATTAAGCTCAATGTTGAAAATTCATCTTATTGTTAAGGATTCAACCATTTTGTAAAAAATTCGTGTTTTTTCTTTAGACTAAACTGCTCGATAATTCGTTTTTGTTGATGTTAGAAATTAATTATCTTGACTGAGAATTAAACTCTTACATTTTTTGTTAGAAAATGATTTGTTTCTTGTTGAAAAGTGAACTATTTGGTAGAAAATCAATGTATTTGGTGGAAAATTAATCTTTGGTAGAAAATTAATCATTTTGGTTGATAGTTCATCTTTGTAGGTGAAAAGTTCGGCTACGTGGTAAAAAATTTAACTATTTTTTTTCAATTTTACTTGTCTTGTTGAAAATTAAATTGTTTTGTGAAACTCATCTTTTTTGGTTAAAAATTCTTTTTTTTTTTGAAAATTTGACCTTTTGGATTTAAAGTTCTTCCTTTATGGTAGAAAATTCACCTTTCTGGATTAAAAATTGATCCACATTGGCTGACAATGAACTTTTCTGTCAGAAGTTAAAACATTTAGGGTTGTTCACTCTCTCTTCTAAGACATTTATCTTTTTCGATCGAAAGTTTAACAATTTGGTTAAAAATGCAACTGCCTAATTTTTTGTTTTAATAATATTGATCTTTATTGCATCGACATGGATTTAGATCTTTTTTTTTTATTAGAAAAGTGTCACGTGTTATAAAACATATGCGACTTCCCTCCTACGGGACACTTTATGACGTTGAGGCAGGTCCCTCCCCCCCCCTTGAGTACTACGTATTACGTGGGCACTCACAAATAAATTTATTTGGTTGATCAAGAAAAAAATGTTATATTTCTAATTAAACAAGCTCTCTTGATTTTGAATAACATGAGTGAAGATTCAAATGGATATTGTACAATCGGATTGCGTAATGACGGCTCTTCCATTTGGAACGGAGAATTGCTGAATCATTAAACGGCAGTGTAAATCTGATTTATTCAACAGTTATTGAAATTCGCTTAGAATTAGGATGCCGTTCTCGCAAAATATAGCCTTCGAATCCACGGACTATATTTCGAGGTGGATGACAGTTAATAATCCTAAAATAGGGTCAGTAAATATTTACATTAATTTTCCTGCATTTATGTTAAAATTGAATAGTGTTTTAGAAATAGAGAAACTTGTTAAGAATCTTCTCTACGTACAGTTAACTTCAAAATTGAGCAATATTTGAAATTGTTTTCGAAAATCGACCAAAATGGACATGATGTCACTTGCTGCCAATTTCGCAGAACAAATCTAAGTGTTCCTTGAAAAGAAATTGTTTTGATTAAAATTGCTTATTCAAACATAGTTAATAAGTGCTTATTTTATGCCTTTAAAGATTTCTTAGAATCCCGTTTGGTTTAACTTTATTAAAATTATATTTATTTAGGAAAAAATTTATTTACAAAAATAGTAACTGTATTATTATCAATATAAAAAAAAGATTGTAAGGGATCTTTCAAGGAATAGAATCAGCTCTTGTTTATTAATTTTGGATGAAACTTCCAGTTTTCACCTATGACTATTACTAAGCCACAAAAATTCATGTAATATTAAATGAACAAACAAACTTTTAACTAAACCTTCTTTCTTTTCAATTACACATAGATTGCTTCTTCAAAATTTTTAGAAATTAAAATTACGTCAATGTTCGTTGATTTTATAAATGATTATAAAGGGCCCCGTCTATAAACAACGTTACTATTTCGAAGGGCGATTTCGAAGGGCAATTAAGGCAAAGGGGTCATATAGCTTTTATTTTATTTATTTTTCATATAATTGGGCATTTAAAGATATATAAAAATTGTACATATTTACATTTTTTATTTTTCATTATTTTGCGAAAAATTCAATTGATTTATTATATCCATCTTTTTTGCTAAAAAAATCGATTTTTTTTGTTCAAAAGTAATTTTTCAAATGGGAAATTTAACTATTCCATTCTTAAATTACAAATTATAATTTTCACTTGAAAATTCAACTATTTGGTTTGAAATTGGTGTATTTTGTTTGAAATTTATCTTTTAGTAGAAAATTATTCTTCTTTCCTGAAAAAGCATCATTTGAGGTTGAAATTTAAGCTATTCGGGTAAAAATTTAACTCTTCTGTTAAAAACTTAATTATTTTGTTGAAATTTCAGATATTTCACTTGAATGTCATCCTTACAGATTAAGAATTCATCTTTCATGGTAGAATAGTAATTCTTGTTGGCTAAAAATTACCTTTTTGACGTCAAAAAATCATGTTTTCAAGTGGAAAATCTAACTTTTGTGTTTTTAGTTCGTCTTTTTTGTCTTTAAAATACAACAATTTAGATAATATTGATGTAATTTGTTAGAATTTCTTATTTTTGGTAGAGCATTATTTTTTCCCTAAAAAGTTTAACTTTTCAATTAAAAGTTGAACTGTTTTTTTGAAAATTTATTTTTATGATAATTCACCTCTTTAATTGAAAATTAAATGTTTTTGTTGAAAATTCATCTTTTTTGGTTTTTGGTTAAAAATGTATCTTTCTTAGTTTGTAATTTACCTTTCTTAATTGAAAATTAACTTTTTTGTTCAAAATTCGTCTTTTTAAGTAGAAGATAAATCTTTTTTGATGAAAATGCATCTATTTGGTTAAAAATTTATGTATGTTGCTAAAAAATAATGTTTTTGTAGAAAATTCAACTGTTCTATGAGAGCCATCTTTATCGGACATAAATTTGATTTTTTTTTTGTTTAAAAGTAATTTTTCAAACAAATAATTTAACTGATCCATTTTTGAATAAAAATAATCATCGTTGAAAATTCATCTATTTGGTTAAAAATTCATGTATTTCGTTAAAAAGTCATCTTTTTGTAGAAAATTCTTCTTCCATAAAAATAAACTTTGGAGGTTGAAAGTTAGGTTATTCGGTTAAACATTCAACTCTTTTGTGGTAAGTTTGATTATTTTGTTGAAAACTCAGCTATTTCATTTGAAATTTATCCCTATGGATTGAGAATGCATCTCTCATAGTAGAAAAGTAATTTTCATAGGCTAAAAATTACTTTTTTTTTGTCAAAAAATCGTATTTTTGAGTAGAAAATTTAACTGTTATGTCTCTAATTCGTCTTTTTTGCTTAAAAATTTAACCATTTAAGTAAGATTAATGTATTTTGTTGAAATTTTGTATTTCAAGTAGAACATAAATTTTCTAAGTAAAAAGTTTAACTTCTTGATTGAAAGTTGAATTGCTTTGTCAAAAGTTCATTTTTTCGAAGATTCACCTCCTACTTTAAAAATTGAATTTTTTTTTTAAATTTGTCTCAGTTCACTTTATCTTGTTTAAAATTTATGTTTTTCTGAAAATTTACTTTTTAAATTAAAAGGTTGAAGATTACATCTTTAAAAGTACAAAATTCAGTCATTTCGTTGAAAAAATCAACTGTTTTGTTGAAAATTTAATTATTTTTTAAAAAATTCAACTGTTCTGTTAGAGCCATTTTTTTCGGCCATCAATTCGATTTTTTTCGTTCAAGAGTAATTTTTTAAACTGAACAGTTATCGATTTTATTTTCGTTTAAAGACCTGTCTTTGTTACTTAAAAATTCAACTACTTAATTCAGAATTTATGTATTTTGTTAAGCATTCATCTTTTAGTAGAAAATTATTCTTCTTTGTTAAAAATGTATCTTTGGAGGTTGACAATTTTTTTTTGTTAGAAATTTAAGTGTCTTCAAAAAATTTGTCTTTTTGGCTTAAAAATGTAACTTTTTGGTTGAAAGTTAAACTATTTTGTTGAAAAGCCGTCTTTCTCATTTAAAATTTCAACTCTTTTGTTGCTAATGCAACTCTTTGGTTAAAAATTATTTTTTTGGGATGCGAATTACTTCGAATTTAAACCTTAAAAATTTTTTGATGTTTCATATCGAATTCAACATAAAATTACCAATTGTTAAGTGTAACAAGATTAATTTTGATTTTTTTTTTAATTTCGCAAAAAATCCGATTTTTTAGAGTATTCGGGGCAACTGGTCTAACTTGGATGAATTTTTAGGTTGACTGTCCGTATATTACGACCTTCAATTAATTTTAATATAGTGACAAAATTGTCTCTTAGATCAGGGCAATACTTTAATAGGATCGAATTTACGTGTTAGGAACGTGAAACTTTCACAGATTAAGAGGTCGAGATGGCACCCCTCAGGGGTGTCGTTTCCACTGTTATTAACGACTCTCGGTGTTCTAACGCCAATTCAACGGACTTAATTTAGACGTGATTCAGCAAATCTTCCATTTGTGGACCCGCAAATGAGTTTCTAATAAAGCAATTACGCGCTAAATCGAACTTACAACACTTGAGGGTACATATATACATTTCATAAAGTTCCACCCCTATCTTAGTGAATTAGTTTCGAATGAGGGTTGAGTTAGACACAGGAACAAAACTCTTAAGTGTAATTCTGGTGAAGAGACATAAAGGCTTATCTTAACATTTCATGTTTTCGAGATAAATGAGCTTTATGTTGTCTTAATTCAATCAAATTTTTAAATAAGAAATAATTTTAGGATTTAATAATTGCAGCAGTGAATAATTGTTATGAAGTAGGGTAAAGGCTTCAGTAATGAGTCACCTAAGGTGCTTCCTATGCCTTGATCTTTGTCACGTGTATTACAAATGACTACTTTTCTTCTACAAGAATGAATTGTTTGATGTAATATTTTAACTGCATAATCTAAATGGCAACCCGCCTCTGGGAGGGTAGACATGATGAATCGAAAGCAGGCCTTCTTGGAATAGGAAGCGCCTGTTTTTAATCCATCATGGATACTCTTCCGGTAGCGGGTTGCTTGTTCCCAGGCCCATAAATCCAGCATATTTGTGATTAATTAAAATTAGAACAACAATAAGACCATTTTTTTTAAAACACTCTATAAGGGATTGTATTTTGCTATTTAGATTATGTGGTAAAAATATTACATCAAACAATTTATCCTTGTAGGAGAAAAGTTGTCATTTGTGATACATGGGCCATGAACCAAGCCCTAGGGAGCACTTTAAAAGTAGGATCGTAATCGAAGCTGTATAAAAAGTTATTGCCAGGCTAGGCAAAGTGAAAATTTATTTTCATTCTGGCTATTTTACAGTTTTTCATTCACCGAATGATAATTTATTTCAAGCGCTGTGCAAGTTCACAAATTTACTAAAAAGAAGGGGCGGATTAACGCAGAATGTGACATCATAAATGGCAAATATAAATTCAAATAACAATTTTTTTAAGTGTTCGAAAAAATTTATGTGAGTAATTTTATTTTACAAGTAAAGCATCTAAATCCAACTATTTTTCGTTGAAAGTTGATTATTTTTCATTTAAAACTGTATTATTATATTTTTGGTTAAAATGTCTACTATTTGGTTGAAGATTAAACTATTAGGTTAAATTTTTTTTTAATTACTTTTCTTTAGTGTAAATTTGAATATTTTTTTTTTGTCTGAGAATTGATATTTTTTAGTTGAAAACTAAACTATTTAGTTCTCAATGATAATTTATCATTTTTGGTTGAAAATTCAACAACTTAGTCGAAAGTTGAACAACTTTGTTATAAATTCACTTTATTAGATTAAAATTGAACTTTTTTGTTAAAAATTCGTTTTATGTATGGTTGAAAATTAATTTTTTCAACTGGAAATTCAACTAGTTCGTTTCTTGTTTTAATTTGATCCTTTTTAGTTGAAAATTCAAATATTTAATTTTTCATTAAGAAATAATCTTTTTGTTTAAAAACTCAACCACCTGGTTGCATGTTTAATAACTTAGAAAAATATTTCATTTCATTTACAAAAGATTGCACTACCTTGTTAAAATTTATTTTTGTTTTGTTTGAACATTAATTTTTTGTTCCATTTATGGTTGAAAATGAATTGTTCGTATTTAAAAATTAAACCACTTATTTGTCTATTGAGAATCCAACATTTAGTTTACTTTTTGTTTGAAGATTTATTTTTTCCAACTGGAAATTTAAGTATTCCATTTCTGGTTTAAAATGGATTACTTTCAGTTGTAACTTTAACTAATAAATTTTTTATTGGTAATTCACCTTTTTGGGTTAAAAATTCAAATAGACTGTTTAGAATTCATTTTATTGGATAAAGATTGAACTATTTTCTTGAGAGTCATTTTTTTTCTAGAAATTTAATTATTCCATTTTTGGTTGAGATGATCGATTTTAGTTGAAAATTCAACTATTATATTTTGCATTGAAAATTTATCTTTTTTGGTTGAGAATTTAACTACCTGTTTAAAAGATAAACTATTTTTTTAAAAAACCATTTCAGTAGTTTAAAATTAAATTATATTGTTGTAAATTTTTTCTTTTTCCGGTCCAAACTTAATTGTTCTAGATAAACATTTAATTATTTCACCTTCAGTTGAAATTTGATCGCTTTTACTTGAAAATTCAACGATTATTTCCTTTTATTTAGAGCTCTTTTTTTTGGTTGAAAATTTAAATATCTGCTTAAAAGTTAAACTACTATTTTAAAATTTATTTTATTGGTACAAGGTTAAACTATTTTGTTAAAAATTCGTTTTCTTTTTGGTTGAGAATTAATTTTTTCGAGTGAAAATTTAAATATTTTATTTTTTGTCAAATGTTGATTGCTTTTAGTTTAAACTTTAACAATCAAATTTTTCATTGAAAGTTCATTTTTTTGTTAAAAATTCAACTACTTTTTTAAGCATTAATATTATTAGTTAAAGATTTAATTATATTGTAGTGAATTCGTTTTGTAGAGTATTCACCATTTTAGATTAAAAAATCAACAAATTTGGTTGAATTTTTCTTTAAATTAAATAAAAAATATTTATTGCCTTAAAATTTATTTATTGTGTTGTAAATGCGTCTTATTTTGTTTAATTTAACTGTAATTCTTTGATAGGTTTTTTAACAAGATCAAATTAATTTTAAATGTACAGTGTTTAATGCTTTTTTAGAATTATCAAATTAAAGAATTCGGTAGCTTTTGTGTAGAGACAATTGTCTTCAGCGATTTTTAACTTTTTTATATCAATTTTAAATACGTAGTCTTAAAAATCAAGAAAAAACTTTATACCTTGAAAATCCTATTGAAATTCCTTAATCATATGAAATTCCTTTTGATACCCCTTGGAATGTTGTAAAATTGTTTCAAAATTCTGAAATTCCGCATAAAATTTTTTTGAATTATTGAAAGTAAATGAAATCTGTGGAAATTGCTTAACATTTTTTTCATAATTTAAAAAATTCCTTCGAATCCTTGAAAATACCCTAAAATAATTCAAAAACTTTGAAATATTTCAAAATACCTTGCAATTTTTTAAGCGCTTCAAATTTCCTGCAAATCTTTTACAATACTCTAAAAACTATTAATTCTTGAGAATCCTTTGGAATTCTTGAAATATATTTTTAAAAATTTTAAGTTTTTTTAAATATTTAAAATCCTTTGATATTCTTGAATTTTGTCAATAAATTATTCGAAATCCATTAAAATATGATAACTTTTGATGAAACCCAGTGAAATTACATGAGATCTGAAAATATTTCCTATAATATTTAAAAATATTTTTTAATCTTTTCGTGTATTTGAATTCGTTAAAATTTATTTAAATACCTTATCTTAAGCCTTTTAAATATCTTAGAATTGATGAAATCTTCGAAAATCTTTTCAAATCTCTTAAAAATCATTCGAAAAGTTTGTTAATATTGGAAATCGTCTGAAATCCTATGACATTTTTTTCAAAATATCCAAAAATGTTATAAAGCCTATGAAATTGAAATCCTTTTAAATCTTGTGAAAATCTTTGCAATTTATAGAAACCTTATAACATGTTTAGAATTGCTTGTATCTACTGAAGTCTGTTGAAAATCTTTTTAAATCATCCTATACAAAATCTTCTTAAATCTTCAAGATCCCTTAAACTTCCCTGAAATCATAAAAAATACCCGGAAACCTTTCAAATCCTATGAAATATTTTTGAATCCTTAGGAAACTTAGCAAATTCTTTGCTAACCCATAAATTTTGCTCCAATCTGTGAAAAGCTATTGAAATCCCTAAACTAATTCTAGTCTAATTCCAAGGACTGCCGTAAAATCTTTAAACAAATTTTTACTTTATTAAAACGTTCAAAAGCTTTGAAAATTTCTAAAATAAATTAAATTCTTGATAATTTTATGTATTCCCTTGATGAAGCTATCAAAAAAAACTACGACATAGAACACAATACGTTAGAAAAACTAGTAAGAAGAATCTGTGTCTACAAGGTTAGGGATATAATTAAAAAACCTGAAGAATGGTAAGGCTGCTTGTGCAAACGGTATCAACGCTGAAATGCTCAAATACGGTGGTAACTGCATACCTAATAGACTGTGGGAACTGATAAATTGACGCTTCAATTCGCAAGATATTTATATATCAATTTACAAGATATTTTGTTATTAGAGGCCACACTAAAATACGTACATTGACAATTTCACTGCTCATAAGAAACTTATCGCGCGAATCATGATTTCTAGCATAAACTAATATTAACCGTTGAAAATGCAGCAGTTGGTTAATTTAATTATTTATAGCTATTTTTGTGTATGAAATTTGCGGCCATTCACGCAACCCCAGGTCACTTTTTTGAATCCGCGCCTGCCGAACAAAACTAGAGGGTAAAAAAAAGAATGAAAAATTTATTTTTGACAATATAAATAAGAGCTACACAAGGGTTACTCTGCAGTGCCTATATAGGGATACAGCTGTACGCCGGTCCTTCAGACCAAATAACGGCTGTCAGATAGGGGAAAAGGAAAAAGAAGGTAGCCTGTTGGGATTAGAAGAGTTCATTTCTTCTATTCCTACTGTAGGGACACCTTATTTCGATTTATCGAACAAATCCTGGTGAGTCAAGCTTATAGGATGAGCTGTCCTTGAAGAAAGTACTTAAGATAGACATTTCACAATACTTGCATAGGGGAGGGTTCTTGAGGTGGAGGGTTGACCAATAAAGTGGACTTACTGGTCTCTAGGTAATCGTTATATCAAAAAAAAAGAGGGCATGTTGCAACAATTAGGAATAAAACTATCTCATTTATTTTTATTCAATGCCATTCAGCGATTTTAAGGTACCACTATCCACCCTGTGAAAAAACTCTTACAAAGGCATTTTAAGGGGTTAATTGCTTCTAAAATTTGGCTTACACTCTTTTGGAAACCTTATGCAATTATATGCAATCTTTTGTAATTCCATTCAATCTCTTATAATACCTTGTAATCCTCCCTTTTACGAAAAAATATGATAGGAAATTTAGTATAGGTGTATTTTTTGATTTTCCTATAATGAATTCCTTATGATTTTTTCATGATTCTAGAAAAATTGTTGCAGGAGATCATTGTAAGAAAATCATTATGGAAATAAAGAATGTTAAAATATTAACAAAGGTAATGCCAAAAATAGAGAAAGTATACAAAGAATGATTTATTTATTCAAGAGATTTAAAACGATTTTTACGGATTTCAAGAAATTTTGAAACATTTTGACGGAATTTACAGAATTTTTAAGATTTCCAATCATTTTCGGAAATTTTAAAGAATTATACAAAGAAATTCAACAGATTTTAAATGTTTCAAGGGATTTAAAAGAATTTTATAGTATTTCCAAAGATTTTATGATATTTATGTCAAACTATAAAAAATAAATTAAATTGATTTATATTTAAAGAAATTTCTAGTGATTTTACAGATTCAAATTATTTTTAATTATTTTAGGGAATTTCACGAAAAATAGCGATTAATTGGTCCGTCTATTTAATCTTTTCCTTTTACGGATTTGAGGGCCTCTGCTCCTTGTACATGTGTTTATATTCTATCCTTAATCTAACAACTACTGCTTATATTTTAATGTTTTGCCTTACTTAATAATAACAATAATATTGATAATGAATATTTTGAAAATAAGCAATTTTTTAGGGCTTTCGTTTCCTCTTACCATAAAAATATTTTTGAATGATTTTAAAATTAACTTTTTGCAAGTTACTTTCCTTTGATAGGCTTATCCGTTTGACTCAGCCCTGTTCCCTTGCTTTCTTTCAATTTTTCCAATTTCTTCATCCACGTCACTGCCTGTCCTTTGCTATACAAAATCCGTGTTACACACTTACCCATGCTCAACTGTTTATCTTCCTCTCCTGTACACCTCTCTAATACATGTGCCTATGACTCCATTTCGTATCTACATACTCTACACAGATTCTCCTCTTCATCTATCTAATATCTGCAAGCTCTTACTCTTTCTTCCATTTTGAACCGTACCGCCCTACTCTATTTATCTTTCTTTCTTATTTGTTGCAATTATTCTGTCACACCAGTATCCCTAGTCGTATATCACAATCCCTCAACATTTTTTCCTGTCTTCCTCTCATGTTGAATTTTCTAAATTGCCTCTTGCCTTCTTGTTTTGAATTTTGCCTAAGCATACTTGTGCTGTTTTGCTCCTTTCTCATCTTTATAGCTTCTCTTTAAACATCCAGGCTCTCTTAATTTGTCTAGTTACCATTCTTTCCCTTCCTTATACTTTCCTTGACATGTATCCTGAGCAACTTTAGCTAAACCCTAATACTCATCTCAAAAATCTCTAATGGATTGTTTCTACCTTCCTATGTTCCTTTCATCTCCAAACCTTTACTTCATAACACAATACTGCCTAAACCAACGCATCAAACGACCAAACCCTCATCCTTCAATCGTCATCAAACCTTCTCTTTCTTATACCCCATAATTGTTTCATTACTTTACTCACACATTCGATTCTTTTCCTAACCTGCACCTCGTTCCTCCCTCCTGCCTCAAATCAAACATATAGATAACACAACTTCTCTAGAATTTTTACAGTCTGTTTGTCCGTCTTCCAAACGTAATCTATTTTCTGCTCTCTACTTCTGTAGCACATCACTTTGGTCTTCTCTACGTTTACCGTCAAATCTTTTGTTCCTACATACTTTTTAAAAATTCTCATTATTAGTTTCATCCCCTTCTTATAATTTGCTAACAAAACTACGTCATCCGCGTATGCTAGAGAGTATAGCTTGCTACTACCCAAAACCGTTTCCCCTTTCCCTTTCTCAGTTAGCTTCTCCTTTGAGTCTGACAACATTATATTAAAAAGTAGCGGACTTAACAGGAATCCCTTTTTTTAAATCCCGTCTAATTGGGTCAAATACTTTATTTTCTTCTATTTGATTTTCTACCATTTTTCTTAGAATTTCTTCATATATTTTATTGCCTACTGGCATAAGAGTAATCTCTCTGTATTCCTCTATCTTCTTGCCCTCCATTGCTTGACAAGCAGTTTCAGCAGTCTGTCATTCGCACTTCCGACCACCCTTCTTCTCTTCAGACATTGTTGCAGATCTTCCGCATCCCTTTTTTAACCCCTACTCCTCCATATTTTAACGCTTCATTTTCCATGCCATCCTCCTCTGTCGGCTTATTTATTTTTAGTCTGCCTATTGCCTCATCCACTGCTTCTCTTGTTATTTCGTTCTCTCCATCCCTTTCTCTTTAGACTATCCTTATATTTTCACCCCTAATCTTATTTTGCTCTCCCCCTAACAGACCCTTTAAATAATCTGTCCACTTATCTATTTCTATTTCTACTTTTCCGCCCTTTCTGCCTTCTCTTTTCGTATTCATCACATCCCAAACCCTCCTTTTTTTATCGCATTTTCTACTTCTGCCTTATATTTCTCCTTCACCCTTTGACTTTTCCTTTCAAGCATCCTCTTATGTTCAATTTATTTTATCTTTCCATTTTCTTATACACTTTTACATTCTCTCTTTACTTTTTCTGCATTCCTCGTCCCACTAGCCTCTCTTTCCCCCTTCTCTTTCTTCTTTTGTACCTATCTCATTATATACCTTCTCAATCGACCCTTTCAACCTTTCAATTGACAGTTCTGCTCCTTCCTCTTTTTAATACATAACATTCTTCTTTCCTTTTTTTTGTTTAACCTCTTTTAATTTATCTTCCTTCAGATTCTGATTTTCGTGTTCCTTCCTTCCCTTCCCTTGCTTCTCCCTCTACCGCGCTTACTGACGCCACCTTTCAGAGCATTTATTACAGGGAAGTGCTCGGACCCTCTCTTATTTCCAACTTTTTACTTCTTATCATATTCCTCATTCTTTCTTCAGCCAGGATGCATTATATTTCTGTTTCTTGCTGACCTCTAAATGAGATATCTTCATCCTTATCTTATTGCATATTGCTGTTACATATAAATCATCCTGTTTTTCGTATCACGTCTAGTAACCATTCAAAAAAGCATTCAAATCACCTCTCAAAAGCAGCTCATCTTTCTTTTCCTCCATCCACTTCCTTATTACTCTCAGATCTTCCTCTTCCCCTCTTCTTCTATACACACAAGCCACCGCTGTTTTTATTTTATCAAATATAATTCTTTTTACCATTGCACTATAATTTTCCAACCTCTCCCGTGTTTTCTTCAATTTAATAGAAATTTTTTTCTCACCCCTGAGACCATGCCACCCATACCTCTATCTTTAACGTATTTTTTTTTTTTTTGCTTCTTGCATAGTTCACACATAGCATTTCTGTAAAACTCTTTTCAGTCCTTTTCAGTCCTTTTTATCCACCTAGGTTTCACTCATCATAATCACATTCTACTTTTCTTACTTCTCCAGAATCCTTTATTCTTGCTTTTAAGCCCGACACGTTCCGGAAAGCTATTTTTTAAATTTTCTCTTCCTTCCCATTGATTTAGGGCGATTACGGCGGATTTTATTAAAATTGCACGAAATTTTAAGGGTTTTCAAACATTATATCGGGAGGCTTAAAGGGATTCCAAAGGATGTCAACAAACTTTTTAGTGACTTCAACAGATTTTGAGGCCTTTGAATGATTAATAAATATTTTGACTAATTCTAAAGATCTTAGCAGTTTTTTTTAACTTTAAAATATTATCATGAATTTGAAATTTTTTTTTTTAATTCCAAGCAATTTCAGAGGATTTTGACGTTTTTTAAATATGTCAGAATACTTAAAAGATTTTTTTGGAATTGACAAAGATTTCAGGAGATTTCTAGTGATCTTTGGCAATTGAATGAAACAAAATTAAATTTTAAGAGATTTTGAGGAATTTTGAGGAATTTCACAAGACTTAAAAATTGAATTAAATCTCCAAGAATTTCAAAGGATTCCAAATATTGCTATGGATTCAAACTCTTTTTACAAAGAAAACAGAATTAAGTACTAAAGTTTAATATTATTTATTATTATTGGCTTAAAGTTATCACCGAAATAAAAATGGATTTATTCACTTTTGATCCAATAAAGGCATATTTGACTAACTATTTATGTTTTTATGATATAAATTCACAATTTCTTGTTAAAATATAAAATAAAAAGATAATTTCACACAGCATGACAATAGTTTTACTTTCAAAGTTTTTTAAAATAATATTATAAAAGAGAAATATTTAAAATTATTTATGAATTTTACAAATTTCTTATATGTTTATCAAAATTGGCCTGTTTAAGTAATGCATCTGTAATAGTAAATTAACAGTAAAAAAAAATTCATTTTATTTTATAGTTAGATGTTGAAAACGAGAAGAAAATTTTGTTTTCAGCCACTTTAGTTTGATAACCGACTTGACAATATTCCAAATCTACACAGACAATCACTATCTTAATTTAAAGAAAAAAATTATTTATCATATTTTGTTTGCTTAATCCTCGTCTATTTCAGTTAAGGATTCATAATTTAAGTTTGAAATTTATCCTGCTGATTAAAAATCAAAAAATTTTTGGTTAAAAATTAACCAATTTTTGGTTAAAAATTTTATTGTTTTGTTAAAAATATAAACTTTCTGCTTAAAATTCGCCTTTTTGACTTTTAATTTACATAATTTGGTTGAAAATTCAACTCTTTTGTTGAAAAAATCGTCTTTTTGATTGAAACTCATTTTGCTTTAATTATTTCGTTAACATTTTTTTGCCTGAATATTGATTTTTTTAATTAAAAATTAAACTATTTAGTGAAAAATATATTTTTTTAATTGGAATTTTAATTATTTGGTTAAAGATTTATCTTTCTTCACTGGAAATTTAACTATTTGATAGAAAATCAAACTATTCGGCTGTGAATTCGTCTTTTGAAAATCATGTTTTATATTCAAAATAAAAAAAAAATCAGTTGAAATATCAACCATTCCATTTTTCGTTGAGAATTCCTATATTTTAGTTGAAAGTGCAACTACTTGGTTTTAACTTATTTAACTATTATGTTAAAAATTGACCTTTTTTAGTTAAATATCCGCCCTTTTGGTTAGATTAAGCTGTTTTTGATTTGAAATTAAAATCTTGTTTGTTTAAAATATAAGCTATTACATTTTTTGAAGTATTTATCTTTTTTGATTGAAAATGCAACTACTTAAGGAAAGAATTTACTATTTTTTTATCGTTCTTTTTGTGGCTGAACATTGCTTTTGTTAACTGAAAACTTAACCATTTCTTTTTCGGTTAAATATTTATCTTTATTAGTTAAAAATTTCACTATGTAATAGAAAATTTATCTTGTATAGATGAAAATTTGTTTTTTTTCCGGTTGAATTAAACTGTTTCTGATTTAAAATTAAAATGTTTTGTGGTTGAAATATAAACTATTACATTTTTCTCTAATAATTCATATTTTTTGTCAAAAATAAAATAACTTGCGCGAAAGTTAAACTACTTTGTTTAAATTTATGTTTGTGATAAAAGATTTATCATCGTAGTTAAAAGTTCGTATTTTTGCTTGAAAATGTAAGAATTTTATAAAAAACTTATTAAATTTTTCTGTTGAAATTGAATTTTTTTACTGAAAATTCAATTATTCGTTGAAAATTAATTCATTTTAATCTAAATCAAGTTGCGTTAAAATTAATGTTGCATCCGCAAAAGTGGTTGATTTTGATTTGAATTTGATACTGAAAATGATATGCAACGGTTTAAAATCAAGTAGTTTACTGTGTTTATGATGCCTAAAAACTCCCGTTAAGTAATCGATTTCCAGTCAGATATAAATAGAGAATGCGGTGATCCAATTTGTCTAATAAGAATTGAATTTTATTATAAAAAAATGTGTCTTGTAGAATCTTAACAGGTCGCGAATCAGATTTTATTAGAGTCCACATTATTCATGGCTCGTTTTAATGTCATTTGAATCTGAACTTCTTGTGTTGAAATCTCGAGGGTCTTGAATCGTATTTGTGAAGGTGCGAAGCGCGGTTAAAGTTGGCAGAATCTTGCATTTTTTGTTCGACTCTCGAATAGGTACATCCATCATAAAACTTTACTCATAAAAGAAAAGTGAAGGTAACATCTTTATGTATATCTACCTACACACTGCGAATAGCTCTTTCTTCGCCTTTTTTATTCATTTTCATATTATCTTCTTCGTAGTTATGTAAAAACATATAAGAATTTTTACAAAATTGAAAAAAAAAATTTAATCGTGTTTATAATTAATGGCACCTACATGATATTTTCCAATTAAAAAATTTTGTTTAGACAATTTTGAACATCAGGGTGAAAAAAAAATTCCAATTTCATCTAAAAAATTTTAAAATACCTACGACCAACCGAAAGTTTTCTAAACCATGTAAGGTTTTTTATAGGATACATACATTTTCTATGAAAAAAAAACAAGTTTTTACCAAATTATCAATTTTTCAGCAAAAAATGGAAAAGTTTTATTTTTGAACAAAGAAATAAATTTTCAACTAGAATGACAAACTATAAACTAAAAAAATCAAGTTATAACAATAGACTTTTTCTTTCAACTAAGTAGGTACATTTTAAAACAAAAAAGAACAAATTTCTAACAACAGAGATGAGATTTCAAACCAGAGACAAATTTTTATCAAAAGACTCGAATTTTCATCAAAAAAAGTATTCTTCTGTCCAGAGAGAAAAAACATGTGAACCAAATTTTTGAATTTTCAAGTCAAAAAGGCGAATTTCTACTAAACAGGTAATTTTTAAACGCGAAAATATGAATTCCTAGCAAAACTATTTGTCGCCTGAATAGT
>JAUELO010000179.1:41233257-41245972 GCA_032357855.1 Amphibolips quercusostensackenii | reverse complement strand
TTATGTTATGTTATGTTATGTTATGTTATGTTATGTTATGCCATGTCACATCACATCACCACGTCACATGACATTACATTACATTACATTACATTACATCACATCATATTATATTATATTATATAGTATGCTCTATATCAATATGAATATGTTAATATTTATTCTTACCAATAATATACTGCGTGAATAATAATCGTGACCCGCAGAAGGCGTAAATAATAATTAGAATAATAATAATAATTCATATTCTAGTAACTACAAAATTAATTCTACTAGTACATAATATGTTATGCTTCACGAGTTGTCAAGGACGAAATATTTATTGTTCCTCCTTTCATAGAAAATATTAAAATAAGCATTTTTTCTGTAAAGGAAAGGTAATAAGTGCGCGTATAACGCCTGTGTTCTAGTTAATAATAAAATTTCGAGCGAGATGTGATTTTTAAAACGGCTTGCTTGTGTATTTTTCTTCTTTCGTTTTCTCAATTCATCTTGTCATTCTACGAACGCTTTTCGCCCAAAGTGAATTTTCAATGCGCCCACAAACGTCGACATGGCTTACGGATAATCGCCCGGACGCGGTCACTGCTGCTAGAAAGTTAATTAAGCTCGTTCGGATGAACTTCGGAGTTCGAACCGATCCGATGGAAAGAGTTAAAGGAAGCAGAGACGCGCAATCCCTCTTTCGAATAGAAAAAAGTCGGTGAAATTAAAAATTCTGCTTACATTGGTTTACAAAAACCTGCTTCAATTTGTTTGAAATTTAAAGCTCATGAGTTCTGAGGTTTCAATTATCTGTCTTGCCAACATATCTTTGACCACAAGATTTCATCTACAAAAATCATCTTCAAAATATACTATTTCTTTTTTTTTTAATAGACAAGTTATTCTAAAAAATATCTTAAGTCTTAATTTTATTAAACTGAAAAAAAACAGAAATCAAGAAAATTCCATGAAAGGAGGAAACAATTAAAACTTAGCAAAAAAAATTATCATTTAAAAAATAGATAAAATTTTGACAATTTTTCACTTTTTTTCTCTTTAATATATACTTACAAAAATTTGATGTAATTTTTTCGATTTATTTAATTAAAGTATATTCTAGAATTACTTGTCATACTGTGATTTTATATACTATGTTGATTGTACTGACAACTTTTTACTTGGTGAAATTTTTTGCATTGTAGGTATTTTTATTAGGATTTCACCCTTGTTTCAAATAGAAATTTGTGTTGCATTGAGAACCCGCCTGAAAATATGATAAAGAAATTTAATGCATCATACAATATAATGCATATAATTAATAATAATATTTTTATTATAAATGAATATTTAACTATAAATATCTTTTTCTATTTACTTTTTTTTTTAAATACTCGTTCAATGGAGTGAAGTTAAAAATTTTGTTTGAATATAATTTGACAGCGTCGTCTGAATTAGTACAAAAACGTAATACTCCTGATTAGAGATGGGGATTTCAAGGATAATAATGGACAATTCACAATCACGCAATATATAGTCCTAGACGAACAAATAATTTTTTATTTTTTTTATTTTTGATAATGAGAATGGAAAATCTTAAAAAAGAATTAATAAATCAAAATTTCACGAAACGTAGTCCTAGATATACATCTAACAAAGTTATGTTTAACATTTTGTACAAATCGCTTGAATAGTCATGCGAATGACTGAAATATGAATTTTTAAAAATTAAAAATGCAAAATCATGGGAAATAATAAATAAATCAAAATTGCGCACGACAGTCCTTGATATTTACCTATCAAAGGTATTAAAAAATGCTATACAAATCGGGTATATAGTGTAAGATCCTGGTTGGTTAAATTACTAGAAAATCTACTTTTTTAATAAAAAGTGATAATGAAAGTGATTATGAAAAATATCGCATTTTTTATGTTTTTGGAATCTAATAAATTAATTTTTTTAAATATGGATAATACATTGCTGGTTAAAAATAGGCTTGCCTTATGAAGTGACTAACTCAAAAAAAATTATGCCAGTTTTCTGTTTAAAAAAGACCGACAAATTTTCAGTTCCTAAATTCCACTTTTTGCGTACTTCAAGGAAATTAATAAAGGAAACTAAAACTTAAACTTTATAGTCTCCTCTTTAAAATGAGACCAAGAACGTAATAATGTGTTTACTGCTTCTCTAATTATCATAAAAAATGAGAAAGCATAACCAAGACGATGTCCGTCGCTCGAGTAACGGCCGCAGTCTTTTGTTTTCTTTTTTCCATGCGTTAACCAAAAATACAAACTCGACTGCCACTCGACTGCCACTCGACTGTCGCTTCACTGACCGATTTTCATCTTGGGTATCCTTTTACATTTTTCATGATAATTCGAAAATCAGCAAATATGTTATTATATTTTTGAAATAATTTTAAAGATGAGATTTCAAAATTTAATTTAGCATAGTTTAAAATGTTTCTATCAATTCCCTAAAGCATGTCAAGAGTGGAAGTTGAAAATTGAAAATTTGTCTAAAACTGAAAATAAGTCGGTCTTTCTTACATTCTATTTCGGTCAATATATATCGAAAATACAGCAAGAAAGGCTTAATCGAGGCAGAATTTAATGGGCTTTCTATCGTTATTTATACATTATTTTTGGTACATTTTTCAAGAGTTTGTCACTTTGTAAGACGAGTCATGTTTTTAATCAAATTTTCGTGAGTGGACGATCTACACAAAAAGAGGTAATTTTGTGAAAAATAGCACTAATTTATATTGAAGTTTTTTAATTCATTAATTAAATAGTGTCAAGTGCAGGTCGACTTAACTGCTAAGAATTTTAATTTTGGAAATAAAAAGTAAAATAACTCTAGGAATAATCAGTAAAACAAATTTTTTTTTTAATGACGCTAGAACTTTGTCTATTTAATTTATCCTTCAATTGTCAGACGATGTAGTTGAACATTGGAGGCCCCAGGCTGGCTGAACTGTTTAAAAAATCAAATTTCAGGCACAGAAAGTAAAATAACTCTAAAAATAATTAATAAATAAAAATTTTCTTTGAAAATTGCGCTGAAAACTCACCTACCCAAGTAATCGTCCAATTTACAGTCAAATCTTTCGAATATTGGAGTCTCCAGTTCAACTGATCTGCTAAAAAATCGAATTTTTGTCATAATGAGTAAAATAACTTTAGAAATGATTATTCTTATTGATTTATTATAATTTCCTGGAATATTACACTAGAGCCTCACCTGCTAAATTTCCCCTTACATTTTTAGGTGAATCAATTGAATGCTGTAGGCTACAGGTTGACTAAACTGCCAAAAATGATATAGTTTTTATTTTTCCTCAATCTGAATGAATGAAATTCCAGATAATTTTTTCTAGGACGATTTTCAATTTTGATTTTTTGTTAAATTGTATGTTATTAAGCGATTCGAAAAAAATCATATTTTCCAAAATATTATTTTTTATCTTTGTGCAAACCAGTACGGTACAACAAAACTCAATAACAATAGATTTGCAGACAAAAATGTCATAAGAATAAATCATTAAAGCAACAATTTCACTGTTATAAATGAATCATATAAACGAATATAAATTTATAAGACTTTTATATGTACGATTAAATATTTTTTCTTCATAAAAAACCATCCTTAAATACACCACAATGTTATTCAACTTTAAAAATGTTGTTTGGCATAAGTAATAGACAAATTATATGAACAGTTGCATTATATTCGTCTGTTATTAAAGAAAAAAATTATTTTTTCACAAAAATTAGCTTCTGCGAGTAATTGTTATTTCATCTGCCTGAGAAATATTTCAAAAGCATTCGAAATTTTTATATATCAATAATATAAAGAATTGCATTGTTTTTGTATCTTTTTACAGGAAAATATCATTTTTTTACAAAGACTTGCTGCCAATAACTTTTCTGTATTATCTAGCTGGGAATTATCATTGTAAATCCACAACTTTAATTGTTAACAAGAAATAATAAAAAAAATTGTATATTATATAATAGTTATTATTATTTGTTCCTGTGCATCAATTTCTATCGATTTCTGTTATACTCTACTGGTTTACACGAAGATGAAAAATAATACATTGAAAAATCTGATTTTTCTCAAATTGTTCAAAAACATAAAATTCAACGCAAGACCAAATTAAAATTCGGCCTAGAAAAATAATGCGGAATTTCATCAAAAGTATTTTTTTTTCTTTACTCTTTAAAATCGGCCAAAAATTACGACATCTAGCTTAATTTGTCCGCAAAAATTCATTACTAGACTACTGTGCGACTCGACGTCCCGGTTATTTTTTTAAAGACTGTTCATTGTCAATTTTTATAAATTTGCATAGTTGTAATTTTGCTCGTAAGTAGTATTAAAAAAATTTTTTTGACCAGTTCCTGTAATTTAAAGATACGTGGAATAAATTTTAGAGTCTAAAATGGACATTTTTTTGTTTTTGTATTGTCACGTCAAACTTTTAATGAATAGTATACATTTTAATGTTTTTTCTTAAATTAAAAATCGCATTAAAACAGCCAAAACTATATGCATATCGATTCTCATAAAAATTAGTTAAACATAAAAAATGTTACAACTGATGCGCTGCAAAATTACCCCTGAGATACACAGTGAATCAGTATTTTTTTTATATTTGATTTTGCGCAAATGTTCTCACTTTTGATGGTCGTATCAATTTATTTGACTATTTGTTTTAAAACCAGTTTAGTAAAATCAAAGTTACAACTGCTTTAATGCAAAATTACCCCTAAAATGTCATTATTCTTAAATATTGATTTTGCGTAAATCACCTTCTCACTTTCGCAGGTCATATGAGTTCATTCCAGGAAAAAAAGTTTTAAAAATCAAAAAAGTTGTTTTTATTTCGAGAAAATATATTTGCTGTTTTTGAGGGTTTCGTATCCTTGGGCAGAAACCCTTATAGTCTCGGTCTGCTCGCCTGAGTCAGGTGTCCGCTCGTCGTACTTTTTTCACGAGAAATTCGAGACAATATTTTAGACGATATTTGAGACGAAATTCGAAATGAGATTTGAGACGAAAGTCAAAACAGAAATCGAGACGAAAGTCGAAACAAGAGTCGAGACAAGCATCGATACAAGAATCGAGACAAGAAACGAGACGAGGATTGGAACGATACTTGACACGAGATTCAAAAGGAGACCTAAGGCGATATTCCAGACGAGACTTGAAACGAGACTTGATGCTAGACGAGATTCGAGACAAGATGAGGTTCAAGACAAGACGGGATGTGATGCGGCGCAAAGTAGGATGGAAAGTAGAAGAGGGAAATTATTCGGTTTGATGTGTTTAATATTGTCAAGCATTCGCAATGGGTTTGTGAGACAACATAACATCTTTGAGGACAAGGCGTAGACGGTCTAAGATTCGCTTTCTAACAGATAAGTACTCTATTATATGGTATCGAGTTCTTATCTTAATGAAAATGGCGATATCGGTTGAATGCAGTACGTCTTTCTATTCACCGAGTCACTTGGTTTTGATTGGGTCGCTCAGTCAACTTGAAATATCTTCTGTTAGTGAAACCAGACATGTGCAATGTGTGAGGAAAAACAGGGTAATTATTATTTCTCCCTGCAACTCACAATCCAAAAAAAATTTGAAAAGTGCAATTGCAAGTGCCAAATAAATCAAAATTTTGTCTTTGATTTCATTTCACAAACGCCAAAAATAAAAAGCAAATTATACATACATAATATTTTAACATACTTCACAACCCAAAATGCTCTTAAAGCCGGAGAAAAAGGGTTGTATTTCACAAAAATAAGTGAATAAAAGAAAAAAATGATTTCAAATAAAATTAATGTATAGGTACCAAATTAAATTTAATATAATACGATCCAGACATTAGAATATGTTTAAAAAGCTGAATTTTTAAGATAAAATTTATATTTTATTAAAAGCGATTAATTTTCTTACCAGAAGAGATAGATTGCTAAGCTAAAAGTCTGATGTTTTAGAAAACAGTTTACTTCCAAACCTTAAAACATAAAATTTTATCCAATAAAGATAGTTTTTGAACCGAGTAGTTAAATTTTTTAGAAAAAAAAATTCGTTTTAGATCGAACAATCTCATTTTTATCCGAATTGTTGAACGTTCAAACAAAGGAGCAGAATTTTTAATTAAATAGGTTAATTTCAAGACAAATAGTTGAATTTCTAACCAGTAAAGATAAATTTTTAACCAAATGGTCAAATTTTCAAAAAAATAAAATAAAACTTCAACCATAGACGTTTGCATTTTCAGCAAATAGTTGAATCTTCAAGACAAAAAAAAATAAATTTTTTGAGAAGACAGTTGAACTATTAACAAAAAAATTATGAGTTTTTGACTAAAAACTTTTCTAACAAAAAAGATTATTTTTTAATCCAGAGGAACAAATTTTCTATTAAAGAGGATGAATTTTCACCAAAGCAGTTAAATTTTCTTAAAGAAAGATTACTTTTCAACTAAAGAGTTAAATTTTCAATAAAATAAAAAAAACAAAGTAGTTTTATTTTTAGCCATATAGTTAAATTTTTAACCTACATAAACGAATTTCAACGGAATGTTCGAATCCGAGAAAATAACTTTAACTACAATAAGGTTTATTTTCAGTGAATAGTTGAAATTATTAACAAAAAAAGACAAATTGTTTAAAAGACAGTTAAATTAAAATTCAAACAAGAGTAATTTTTAGCCAAGAAATTAAAAACAAAAAAGCTTAATTTTTAGTTGACTAGGATGAATTTTGTATTGGGAAAAGCGAATTTTTAATAGAACAATTGAATTTATGAAAGAAAGATTACTTTCTGAGAAAATATTAAAAATTTCCACAAAATAAATGAAATTTCAGCAAAATAGCATAATCTTTAACCACATAGTTGAATTTCTATCCTACAGAGATAAAATGTCAACTAAATATCAGAATTTATTTTATAAAATTGTTAAATAAACAGTTGCATTCACAGCTAAATGATTATTCTTTCCAGACAAAGGGACAAACTGTCGACAAAATAATTAAATTTCAATTCAAGAGTTAATCTTCTAAACTATGAAGATAAATTTTCAACCTCATGTTCAAAATTTTGTACAAGAAACATGAAACTTCAAACGAAATCAGTAGCATTTTTAAACAAACAGTTCACTTTTCGAACCAACAAGACAATTTTTTTAGAATACAGTTCAAGTTTCAATCCAAAAGGACGAGTATTGTACCTGAATGGACGGATTTCCAACAAAACAGTTAAATTTCTGCCAAAAAAAATAACTTTTTAACAACAACAAAAATTGTTTTTTAAAATTATACAGTATCTAACAGAATAGTTGATATTTCAACCCAAACCTATTTTAATATTTAATAAAAAATAGTTGAATTCAACAAAAGAGCCCAATTTTTTAACAAAATAGTTTAATCGCGAAACAAAACAGATTAATTTTCAACTAGGCAGTTAAATTTCTAAGCAAATAGAATAAATTTTAATCTAAAAAGAATTATTTTGTACTGAAAATGCAGATTTTTCACGCAAAAATAAGAATTTTCCACAAAATACACACATTTTTAACCAGAAAAGATCAATTTTTAATTTAAAATATAAATTTTCAATTGAAGAAATAAGTTTTTAACTAAAATTATAAATCTTAAAAAAATAAATTTAAAAAAAAAGAGTTTAACATTTAACCAAAGAGCTAAATTTTGAACGAAAAAAGATAAATTTGAAATAAAAAATTAAATACTTAAATTTTTAGTTAATTAAACAAATTTTCTACCAGAAATATTCTGTTAATTTAGTTCAAATATAAGTGGAGAAAAATCAAGCAAAAGGCGAAGTTCCTTAAAAATTGGGAAATTAGGAATTCTTTACAAAGAAAATTACACGATTGCACTTTTAAACAAAACAAATAAAATTTCTTAAAAAAGAGGTGAATTTTCAACTAAAAAAGATTTTTCATTCATGATAGAAAAAAATAGTTTCTACCAAACCAATAGAATTTTTAATCCAAAAAAAGAATTTTCAACAAAACACTTTGCATTTTCACAGCAAAAAGACGAGTTTCACACAAAACAGTAAGAGTTTCAACCTAAAAATAAATATTTTTAATAAAAGAGATGAATATTATATAATACATATAGTATATATAGTAGTTCCGCTTTTAGTCAAATAGTTGAATTTTAACTAAAAACAATCAACTTTCAACTAAAAATTAAATATTTAAATTTTTTTTTTTAATTGCAACAAAATAGTACGATATTAAGCAGTAAAATGTATTTCTAACAAGGTAGTTTGACTGTCAACCAAGTAGTGGAACTTTTGACCAAAAATGTTGAATTCGCAAGAAAAATTTAATAGTTGAATTTTAAACTAAAAACTATCAATTTTCAGCCCAATATGAATTAATAGACAAATATATAGTTAAGAAGATTACTTTTCAATTAGAAAAATGTATTTTTAACAATATACCTAAATCTCCAACCAAATATTAAAATTTTCAACAAAAAAAATGAATTCTGAAGCAAAAATACAGTAGTACACTTTTTAACTAAAAAATATTAATAAAAAAAATAGTGAGATTTTCTTGATAGTTTTAATAATATAGTTTAAATTTAGGCAAAAAAAAAGAAGTAGTTTTTTGAAAGCAGGAGAAAAAAGAGGAATTCTTTAAAAAAAGGAGGAAGAGATTGATAAGGGAAAGAGTGTGAAGTTTGGATTTACACGCTTCACTTGTGAAATAAAATCACAAATTTTCATTTTCGCAAGCATTTTTAAGAATTTGTACTAACATTAAAATTGTTTAGGTTTTATCTCAGATTTTGACATAAGACCTCGCGGTTCCTAGTCCAAATCCAGGCTGAAGTAGATTTTTACTCCTTCCCCTAAAAAAACTAGAACAACAGGACAAAAAAATTAAGATCTTGGTAAAAAATCATAATACGTATGCCAAATTCTGAAGTTTGAATGTAAAAAGTTCTTTCTTAGGACAACTTTTCATGGACTACGTGCTCTTTCTTACCTTTAAAACTCTCGAGTAGACGGGCTGCATTGTTAGGGTTGCTTTAAAAATAAATGGTCCCTAAGGCCGTTTCAAGATCAACGCACACTTTTCTTCATTGCAGGTCGAATCTCGGGTGTAAAAATTGACGATAGGTCTTCAAAACACCTCTTAACAAAATATTTACACAAAGTCTCACACTTTATGAATTGTAAAAGTGGCAAGAATATATTTATTCAGACCTAGCAGATCAAAATAAATTCATTAAATTATACATTATGTATATTTACTCTAAAGGTACCCAAAAGCTCTAAATTTATCATGGCAAAACAAAAATATACTCTACTGAAGCTAAAACATAAATTATATTAATAGATTGATTGATATTCTACCTGTCTGATCAAATACTAACATTATCTACTCAAATATAAAACTTGTTTTTTTTTAAACTAGAATGACACTAAGTAGGACACGATAAAATATTTCTGCTAACTGCAAGAGTTATATCAAAGATTTTAATATGTTTCAAAGTCTTTCTTATTTCATAAACAAAGGGTACTTTTTGATTTAAATATAAATTATTCTGGGTCTGTTTATGTATTGACTCTCTCTTTACTGATAAAAAAATAGGTATTCTTAAAATGCAATTACTATTGAATTCATTTTCTAACTCTGGATAAGGTTCCTAACATAAAAGTCAATGATCTGCTTGACAAGTGACAGTTGTTTCTTAAAATTAGTAAATAGGAAGAAACTTAATATTTTTAACTATAGACTAGATCTACTTAATGATAAAACAACTAACCTGAAATGAATTTAAAAATAAAACATCTTATTAAATATTTCTTCAGGCTCGAGAAGGAATTTAAAATTAAAGGCGAAGAGGTACAAAACTTGTGCATACTTTTTGAGTTTAAATTAAACTTTTTTTTTTTAACTCGATATTTTCAAACTCTTTTCGGTGCCTTTAGGAGGAATTGTTTTTTTTCAGTAAATCAGGAAAATATAAGTGGTCCGACCAAGCTTGGTTGTATCTACCTGAAATGTGTCTGACTGTAGCTAGCTCTAATCACTGACGACACCAAATAAATTCTCTTTTCTAGAACCAGAGTATAGAGTTAGATTTGGAAATTTGAACCATGTTCTTATGATTTTGCATCAAGTTATTTACAATGTCTAGTTGATAAATGTGAAAATTAGAAGTTTGATGATATGTCCTACAATCTCCTGATTTGCAAATCGCATGTTCTTCGATTACTAGAGGCCTCGAATCAAATGTGTCCTATGTTTACACTTTTTTTCCTTGTTTGTCATTCTCATTTATCTTCATATGCTTTTTCCTTCTGCGAGATAATACTAACTATATATTTCATTACTGTTTTAGTTACTTTCAAAATATAGATTATACGTCTTTTTTATGCCAGGCAATACATTTTATTGTTTTTGCAACTATTTTTTTATTTTTACTATTTAAATTATAGTGTCTAGTTTGCGAAAGATTTTTCAGTACGGCAGAAATCACATTGAATTTGAAGATCAGTAGGTTCAACCATAAACCTTTCAAAAAATTATTGCATTCAAATGATTTTAGAGAACAAGGTAATTAAAGACTTCGCTAAAATTCACCAAAATTTAGAGCATTTTTAAAAAACAATAAACTGTATTGAAAACAATTGCAGATTATTATAGATTAAAAAAATCAAGAGAGAATTCCAAAAAATTCAAATTTTCTGAAAGAATTCAGGATAAGTTATTAAGGATTTGGAATAAAAGTTTGCACACATAAAAAAGTTATATGAAAAATATGTGTTGCTCTTTTTAATATTTTGTATTGTTCACAAGGAAAACCTAAATAATAAAAAATTTTAAATAAAAAATGGCCAACGCCCTATAAAACTAATAGGACATAATTCTTATATAAGAAGAAACTGTAAACAAAATATGAGAATTAATAAAAAAAGTACAAGCTTTCCAAAAAATCTTAATATTTTTTTTTTAAAGATTTTTCTTCATTTAAAAAAAAGTTTCTTATCATATAAAGCAGAATCCACATAGTTTATTGCAGGCTAAACCATTTTCGAGGAGGAATTTTTTTTTATTGTCAACGATTTCTCGTAAATCTTTTTCACAAAAGATTTTGCTAGATGTTTTAACTTTTACGTGAACATTTGTTGTACATGCCTTTTGTTGTTTCTGAGAGAAATGTAGAAATTAAATTTTGCTAAATAATTTTTTTGATGAAAAGCAATGGTTTACCAAGAACAAATTTTACGAGACATGTGGTACATTTAACTAGCTATTTCCAAAACAATGTGAGAAGAAATTTAAAAAAAATTTCACTTTTGAGAATTTTAAATAAACAGATGCCATTCTTTCATTTTTTAATTGTAAAACAACTTTTGGAATTGGTTAAAAGAAAAAGAATTTCCACGTCAAAGAAAATGAAAAAATCACGAATACAACAAAATTCAACAGAATTTAAGTTAATTGTAAACAATTCAAAAATATTTTTAAAAATGCATTGAATTCACTAAATTTAGAATTTGGACCGAAAACTGAAACATTCATTTGATTTTTAAAAAACTTGTTATACAAGGAGTTTTGGGGTCGCTGATATTGAATCCAAAATCGAATTGAAAAATTTTAAATAGCGGATCCAAAATAGTAGATAGAATACTAAAAAAGGACTTCGACACATAAAAACCTCTAGATAGCGATTTTAGAGCCAATCAGTTCATGTCCTTCATTCTATTCCACCATATTAAATCCGCCATCTTTGATTTTCAAATTTTTTTTATTTCGATCTAAGATTCGGGAGAAACGATGAAAAAAGCCCTGAACACTATTTTTTACACTAAGCGGGGGCAAAATTTTTCCATGCAGTACATTTTATATGAATGACAAATTTTTAATTTTTGGGACCGCCATATTTATTCAAATGTTAAAAATCTTGAAATGATGTCAATCAAATGCTAATGAATTTTTTTAAAAACAATGAAGAAAAAGTACACTTTTCTGCCTTTACTTGGTCAAAAACGACAGTACAGCGATGAAAAAGATATCAAGACATGAAAAATAGAGTAAGCTGATCGTGTTAATTATTTGTTGTAAAGTATTAGTTTATAGTACTCAGAACAGGTGTAAAATTTCAATATTTTATAAACAAAATATTATAAAGAAATGTAAGCTGTTCAAATAATGATGGTGAAGTTTTGAAAAAACAAAACGTACCAGATTTTTAAAAAGTCTGTTGAAAATTTTTAAAAAAACTAAATGTTTCTGCCTAATTGCAATTAAAAGTTACATTCAAGCAATAAGAAATTGAATAAACAATTAACGACAAATTAAATTGGTATTACTTATTTTTTATATTGCCTAACTTGTTTATATCGTTGTGCTGATACCACCACTAAAAATGCTCTGTGATAATAAAAAGACATGAAATTAAATTAACGACCAATATACAGCAAAATACTTGATCCCCGTTTACTCAAAAAACAAAAATTATTCACTTGTGTTTGAATGTGTTTTGATGACTTCTGCATTGCGTATCTGTCATTGGAATTCCAGAATGCCACCCATGGCTTAGGCTGACTTTTGTTTGAAAACATGAGTTTTTCATTGGGCAACATATTTTTTCTGCGATCCATTCAGCAAATATTATGAATTGGTATTATCTGATTCAGAAATAATGCCGTCGAAAGAAAATAATT
>JAUELO010000179.1:41208877-41218910 GCA_032357855.1 Amphibolips quercusostensackenii | reverse complement strand
TTTTTA
The DNA here is from genome assembly GCA_032357855.1 of Amphibolips quercusostensackenii. NCBI lineage: Eukaryota > Metazoa > Arthropoda > Insecta > Hymenoptera > Cynipidae > Amphibolips > Amphibolips quercusostensackenii. Next base: position 41,218,904 of record JAUELO010000179.1, on the reverse strand, counting down.
ACAAAAATGTAAAATTTTTTACTAGGAAAGATTGTTTAGCCAAAAAAGAAAATATATTCGAACCAAATTGATGAATTTTTAAATCAAAAAGGTGAATTCTTTTTAAAAGAGTTGTATTTTCAACCTGAAAATTCTTAACTAAAAAGTTAGTTTTCTGACAAATATTTTAATTATTTCCTAAAACGGATTATGCAAAATTGCAGTTGGAAAAATTTATTTCTAACAAAAATAAGAGTTTAACAAAATATTTCAATCTTTAATCAAAGAAATGGATCTTCAACTAGTAAGGGATACATAAATTTTTACTTAAATTATTGAATTTTAAAATAAAAACGATCAATTAACTACAAATATCGAAATATTTTGATTTTTAGTTTGAAAAATTAATGTTCTACCAAAAAAAACGATTTTTTGACAAAATAGTTTGATATTCAACCAATAAAATGATAGTTTTACAAAATAGTTTAACTTTCGACAGCTTGTAGTTTAACTTTTCAAACCAAAATCATAAATTCTACATTAGCAATATAATAGTTATATTTTTGAGTGAAATCAATCAATTTTTCACCACAACTAAAATAGCTTAAGTTTTTAGTAAAGAGAAAATAGTTATTTTAGTAAAAATTCAAGCATTATAAATATTTTTAACTGTTAATTAAACTATTCCATTTTTAGTTACAAATTTATCTTTTTATTTGAATTATGCTAAAAATATTTTATATTTTTGGTAAAAAATTAATCTTTTTGGTCAAAAAATCATATTTTTTGTTTAAAATTAAACTATTTAGTTAAATGTTTAACTCTTTGTTAAAAATGCAGGTTTTTCTCAATATCTATAATTTTAGTTAAAAATGTATCTTTTCGATTAATAATTTAACTATTTTTTTTAAATTAATATTTCTAGGTCAATAACTTAACTAATCCATAAAAATTATGTCCTTTTGGCTTAAAAAATTTAGCAATTCCGTCGAAAAATAAATAATTTAGCTTAGCATTACCGTCTTTGTCAAAAGTTCAACCGCTTGGTAGAAAATTTAATTATTTGCTTAAAAATTAATTTTTTTGTGGAAAATTTATTTTTTTGGTTAAAAATGTAAATGTTTTATACAAAATTCATCTTTTTTGCTTAAAAATTAAAGTTTTTGGTAGAAAATTTAATTAACTGTTAGAAAATTATCTCCTTTATTGAAAATTCAACTTTTTTTTTTTAAAATCAACTTTTTGGTTGAAAATTGACTACTTGGTTAAAAAATTCATCTTTTTTGGTTGAAAAGTCAATTACTTGGTTAAAAATTAAAATAATTTTTTATAAATTTGTTTTTCTTGTGTTAAAAATAAAAAATTTTATCTGGAAATGTAACTATTCCATTTTTGGTTGAAAATTTAACTATCAGGTTAAAAATTCATCTTTTTTGTTAAAAATAATCTTCCTGGTAGAGGATTAAACAATTTTGTTAAAATTCGTATTTTTTATTAAATTCTCTTGTTTGAAGATTGGTTTTATTTAATTCATTATTTACTCTGAATAAGATGTAGTTACATGTTTAACACAAAATAATGAATTCTACACTAACAATTGAACAGTTGTATTTTTGACTAAAATTAATCAATTTTTCATCAAAAATAGAATAACCAAAAATAATGATTTCAGGTATTTTTTCGAATTATTAAATTTTTTCAGCATTAAAATTTTTCAAACTGTGAATTAAACTGTTACATTTTCACTTAAAATTTATCTTTTTTACTTAAATTATGCTGATGATAATACGTCTTTTTGATAGAAAATTAATCTTCTTGGTTGAAAATAATACTTTTCGTTGAAAATTCAACTGTTAAGTTAAACCTTCAACTCTTTTGTTAAAAATTCCTGTTTTTTTAATGCTCGTAATTTTAGTTAAAAATTTATCTATTTCTTTAATAATTTAAATATATTTTTTAAAATTAATATTTTTTGTTTAAAAATAAAACTTTTTCAATTAAAAATTGTCCTTTTGGCTTGAAAATTCAAAAATTTGGTCAAAAATAAAATTATTTGGCAGAGTTAATGTTTTTGTTAAAAATGCAAATACTTGGTAGAAAATTTAATTATTTGGCTTAAAATTAAATTCCTTGTAAAAAATTTATATTTTTGGTTAAGAATTAAACTGTTTTATACCAAATTTATCCTTTTAACTTGAAAATAAAACAATTTGGTGAAAAATTTAATTAATTAGTTGAAAATTAATTTTGTTCTTCAAAATATATGTTTTTTTTTTAACTTCTATTACTTGGTTGAAATTTGAGCAACTTTTTGAGAAAAAAAAACTTTTTTCTGTTAAAAATGAATATTTTTATCTGAAAATGTAACAATTCAATTTTTGTTTAAAACTCTTCTTTTATAAGTTAAATATCAACTATTTGGTAGAAAATTAATGAATACTTTTTATTGCATCTATGTTGTTAGAAAATTACTCTCTATATTTATCTTTTTCGGTTGAAAATTTATCTTGCTGGTTGATGATTCAACTATTTTGTTAAAAATTTGTCTTTTTTAATTAATTCAACTAGTTGAAGTTTTATTTTTTTTTATTTTAAATTAATTTTTTTAAAGAAAATTTAAAGATTTTTTTTTTTATTAAAAAGTTATCTGTTTTATTTTAAGATTTAACTATATGGTTAAAAATTCATTTTTCTTAAGTATTCATAGTTTTAGTTAAATACTTGTCTCTTCGTTAAAAAATTTAACTATTTCGTCTAAAATTAATATTTTTGAGCTTAAATCCAACTGTTTTATAACAAATGGATCCTTTTGGTCCGAAAATTTAAAATTTATTTTAAAAATTAAATTGTTTGATTAAGAAGTACCGCTTTTTATGAAAATTTAACTGCTTGGTAGAAAATTTAATTATTTAGTTCAAAATTAAATTTTTCTGGAAAATCTATACTTTGTGATTAATAATTGATCTGTTTTATACCACATTCATCCTTTGAGCTTAAAAATCAAACAATTTGGTTAAAAATTTCATTGATTGATTGAAAATTAATTCCTTTGATAAAAATATATGTTTTTGGTTAGAAATTTAACTATTTATTTCAAAATTCATCTTTTCGGTCAAAAATTTATCTTGCTGTTAAATGTTTAACTATTTTTCTAAAAATTTGTCTTTTTTTATTAAATTTAAGTGATTGAAGATTCGTTTTCTTTTGTTGAGAGTTAATTTTCAAGAAGAAAATTTAAAGATTCTACTTTTTATTGAAAATTTAACTATTTTGTTAAAAATCAAAATTTTTGGGTTCAAATCTAACTGCTTCATTAAAAATGGGTCCTTTTGGCATGAAAATTCAAAATTTAGTCAAAAATTAAATTATTTGGATTAGAAGTACTGTTTTTCAATAAATTCAATTGCTTAGTGGAAAATTTAATCATTTAGTTAAAAATAAAATTTTTCTAAAACATTTATACTTTTTGGTTAAGAATTAATCTATTTTATACAAAATTCATTCTTCTAGATTATAAACCAATGTATTCAGAAATTCAATTGATTGATTAAAAATTAATTTCTTTGCTAAAAATTTATGTTTCTGGTTGATATTTCAAGTACTTATTTAAAAATTTATCTTTTTGGTTGAACATTAAAGTAATTGTTTAAATAATTCGTTTTTAGGTTAAAAATTTAATTACTTGGTTAAAAGTTAAAAAGTTAACTAGAAAATTTATGGATTTTTTTAATTTGTCTATGTTTGCAAAAAAATACTCATATTGGTAGCAAATTCACCTTTTTTGGTTAGAAATTTAACTATTTGGTCAAATATTCATATTTTCTTGTTCAAAATTCAGTTATTTGGTTAGAACTTAAACTACTTAATTGAAAATTTCTTTCGGCTATAATTAAAATTTTTAACTGAAAATATAAATAATGAATTTTTGGTTAACACTTATTCTTCATACGTTAAAAATTTAACTTTTTCGTAGAAAATTGATCTATTTTTTTTAAATTTCTCTATGCTGTTAGAAAATTACTCTCCTTAGTAGAAAATTCATCTTTTTTAGATGAAAATTTAACCGTTACAAAATTAATCTTTTTTTGGCTTAAAATTCATCTTGCTGGTTAATAATTAAACTATTTCGTTAAAATTTCGTCTTTTTTGATTAAATTCAGCTAGTTGAAAATTCGTTTTTTTCTGAAAAATTAATTTTTTTAAGAACATTAAATTATTCTACTTTTTATTGAAAATTTATTTGTTATAGTTGAAGATTACCTATTTGGTTGCAAATCCATGTATTTTGTTGAAAATATCGTCTTTTGGTGAAAAATTAGTGTCCCTACCTCTAGCTGTATGACTAAGTTTTTGAACGGCTCCTATCGATTTAGATTTCATCCATTTAATTAGAAAATCAAACTTTAGTTTGATATCCTCTTTTAAACAAGATTGAAAAGGTTTAATTCCCTGGTTGATAGAATTAACCAAACACCTTGAAAGTTCTCTCTCGTGAAAGGATAATCGTTATCCTACCTAAGCGTCACGAACCTATTGGAGGTATGAACTTTTAACGCTAACTCTTTTTGGTCTTACTTGAAAAATATGGCCCAAATCAGCCGTCGTCCGTCGCTCCCCCGTCACCGGAAATTAAAGATTCAACGAGCCGGGGGTAATTTGGTTGGAGGGTTTGAGAAAAGGGAACAAGACGAAGAGATGGATAAAAATGGAAATCGATGCTCGTGCTCGTCGACTGCAACGAGAGCAGAATTCTGAAATTCTGTGGAAAATACGTTCATGTCCTACACATCTGAAACGAATTACTTTCAACAAAGTACAGTGTACGATTCAAAATGAACCATCAGGTCGAATACGAAAAGTTTCATTCCTAACCTCTCTAAATTGGATGACTGATTAAATTGGACGCATTTACAAAATTAAACTATACTTCGATTGCTAGACCTAATGAAAAAAGATTTTTCAAATTTGTTGTTGAAAACCTAATCAATTTATCAAATCAAATTTTTGAAGAATTAATTTTGTTTCATGATAAAATTTATTTCTGAATGTTTCTAAACATTTTTGATAAAGAAGAAAATTTGAAGATTAAGATAAGAAAAATGAAATTGTCGGCACCAGTGCACAATAAGATCGTCGCTATCGAAAATAGGACATCTGGGAGATTGCAAATGATTATGGTTTGATTTTAAGAAATTAATTTTATGTTATGAAGACTTTAAAATATATCTAAAAATAATTTAGAAGATTTTGAGATGATTTTTTAGAATGCACAGGATTCTTAAAAAATTGAATGTATAAGTTAAATTATTTTTAAAAATATTTATAGTGTTTTGAGGGATTCGAAAATAATTTTAATTTTGAGAAGATTTCAAAAATTTAGAACATATTGTTAATTTTCAAAGATTTCGATTAAAATAAGATTTTCAAGAATTTTCAAAGTTCACAAGAGAATAAAAAATTTTCTTATGATACCTGGGAAATTTTCAAATGATTATATATTTTAAAAAATGAAATTTAGAAGAATTTTAAAAGAGATATGAAAACATTTTTAGTGGTTTCTCAAAATTTCAAAATACGATGTAAAAAATTTAAAAGCAAATTTTCAATTTTAAAATATTACCAAATTTTACAAAAAATTTGACTGACTTTAGGAAATATTCAGAAGTTTCAGAAAGATTAAAAAATAATTTAAAAATTTTAAATATATAAGCAAATTCCAACCAACATGTAGCTTTTTAAAGATTTTGAACAAAAAATATTGAAGCTTTTTGAGCTATTTAAAAGATTTCAATAGAATAGAAAGATGTTTTTAAGATTCTTAGGAAAATTTTAAATAATTTTTTATTGAAAAAAAATTATGTGTAAAAAGAGTTTCAAAAGATTTGCAAAGATATCAAAAATAAATCTGGATGATTTCAGGGCAATTATGCAATATTTCTAAGAAGGTTGAGTTAAGAAGTTTTGAAGAGTTTCAAAAATAATTTAGAAATTGCAATATTTAAAACACTGCAAAACAAAATGTACATTTTTAGAGATTTTTAACCAAGATTAAATTAGTATTAATTCAAAAATGTTTGGTAAAAAATTTATCTTTTTCAGTTGAAAATTCAACTGTAGGGTTAAAAATATTTATTTCGTTTATTTGGAAATCCATCCGTATAGTTGAAAACTCTTATTTTTTAGTTACAAATTCAGCTAGTTAGTTACAGAAACATGTATTTTGTTAGAAATAATTGGTCATTCAGTTGAGAATCTTGGTTAAAAATTCAACTATTGGGTTGAAAGTTAATGTATTTTGTTAAAGAATTGTTTGTTGTAGAAAATTAATCTTTTTAGTTGGAAATTAAACCACTGTATTGAAAATAGCACTAGTTTGTTGCAAATTAATTTTTTGTCTGGAAATGCATAAATTTCCATTTTTTATTTAAATCTTATATTTTTTAGTTAAAAATTTGACTATTTGGTAGAAAATTCGTATTATGCAGTAGAAAATTAATCTTGTTAAAAAATTATTGCTTTTGGTTGAAAATTTAACTATTTGGTATAAAAATAATGCTCCTTTTTGGAACATTCAACAATTGTGTTTAAGTGTATCCTTTTTAGTTAAAAATTCAACTATGTGGTGAAAATCTACATATATTCTTTGATGAAGCATTCATCAATATGATTTAAAGTTTGCTTTTTGTAGTTGAATATTTAACTATTTCTTAAAAAATTCATGTTTTTGTTAGAAATTAGTTTTTTTTAGTGAAAAATGAATCTTCTTTGTTGATTCTTCAAACAAAAATATAAAAAAGGTTTAACTATTCAATAGAAATCACCCTTCGTGAAAAATTGAAGACTTTGTTAAGAAATATTCTTTTCAGTTAGAAAGTCAACTATTTTGTTGTAAAATTATTTCTTTTGCTCCGTTTGAATTAAATGTATTTACTGAAAATTTAACTATTTTATTTTCAGTAGTAAATTTATCTTTTTGGTTGAAAATTTAACTGTATGCTTGAAAATTTATCTTTTATAGATGAAAATTCATCTGTATGGTTAAAAACTTATCTTATTTAGTTAAAAATTCAATTATTTCATTAAAAAACTCATGTAGTTTGTTAAAAATTCGTCTTTTTTGTAGAAAATCAATCTTCTTGTTTGAAAATTTAACTATTTGGTCACAAGTTTATATGTTTTCTTAAAATTTTGTTTTTCCGTAGAGAATTAAGATTCTAGCCTAAAAATTCATCTATTTGCTTTTGATTAAAATGTAAATATTTGATTTTTGATTGTAAATTTATATTTTTTATATTTTTGGATAAAACTTAATGTTTTTAGTTGGAATAATATAAATATAAATTATATAAATTACAACATATAATATAAAAATTTAATATAAGAATATAATAATATAAAAAAATAAATTTTTTTACCAAAAATGAAGTAGTTACCTTTCAGTGGAAAAAAAGTAATTTTCAACAAAATAGATAAAAAAAACATGGATAAATTTTCAACTCAAATGATGCATTATCATCTTAAAAATAAATTTTTAACAAAATTGTGTAACTTCCTACCCAGTAGTTCAATTTAAAACTAAGAAGATTCATTTTTTTTACTTTAAAATTCATCTGTTTCGTGAAAAATTCTACTTTTTCTAGTTGAAAATTTAACTACGTTGTTACAGGCTTATGTATTTTGTTAAAAATTCGTTTATTTTTGTAAAAAAGCTTGGTTTAAAATTCAACTATTTGGTTTAAAGTTCATGTATTTTGTTAAAATTTTGTTTTTGAGTTATCGCTGAAGAATTAAGTTTCTTGTTTAAAAATTTACCTATTTAGTTAAACATTCATGTCTTTCGTTAAAAATTTGTCTTTTGTGGTGAAAAATTAATCTACAGGTTGAAAATTTAACTACTGGGTAGAAAGTTAAACTTTTTTGTTACACAGTTATTTTTCGTCTGGAAATGCATCATTCTAGTCCAAAATTAATCTCTTTATTTAAAAATTTCACTATTTGTTGAAAATTCTTTTTTCAAATTAAAATGTAACTATTCCATTTTTGATTGTAAATTTATATATTTCATATTTTTAGTTCAAATTAATGTTTTTAGTTAAAAATTCAACTGTATAGTAAAAACTTTATATCTTTAAGTTAAAAATACATCTGTTTGGTTGAAAATTAATCTTTTTTGAATTTAAAAATGCGCCTTTTCGGTAGAAAATTAATCTTCTTGATTAAAAATTCAACTATTTGGTTGAAAATCCTTTGAATTTTCAATTAGAAACATGAACTTTTAACAAAGATTTTTTTTTTTTGCAAAATAAGAAATTTTCAACCAAATAGTAAAATTTTCCATTGATAAATACATATGAATATTTAAACGAAGGTGGAATACTTACCTTTTAATTCAAAGAACTAATTATTAACAAAATAGTTAAATTAAAAAAAGAGATAGATGTTCATCTAAAATGGTGCATTTTCATACAAAATATTAATTTTCAACAAAGTTCTTCAACTTTCAACCTAGCAGTTGAATTTTAAACTGAGAAGATTAATTTTCTACAAAAGCAGCAACAATTTTTAACAAAAGAAATTAATTTTTAAGCAAAAATCTCAATCCTCTATAAGAAACAAACAAATTTCAACAAAATACATTAAGGGTTCGCGGCCTAAACCTGTTAACTGACACTTTTCTTTAAGTAGCTTTTTTGTATTTTCTGGAACATTATTTATATGCAGGTAATATCCCACAAACAAAGCGGAAAAATTTCTCTTATTTTTTTCTTTTTAGATTTTTGAAAATCGCGTTTTCGTATTCACAGCATAGGTACGCGGTTTAAACCTGTTAACTCCTTATGGCGTCTTATGAAAAATCCGTGTTTTTTCTCCAATCGGCTCAGCTTACTTGAAAAATAGGGCAGTAAGACACATGTCAGTGCATGTGCAATTAACTGTATGTGTGTGTTGAATGTTATTTGTGACTACTTTCACGTCATCTTCGATGTGTCATCTACAGATTGCTGTAAAGACGAAGGTGAGCGACGTGTCTTAATTACTAACACTCAGCAAACTTTAACAATAAACTTTGTGAATTTTTGCAAGCACATATACTTTTGACATGCGATTTTAAATATTCTGACATATGAAAATTGCCCGCAGCTTGAAAAACAATGTAGAAAAATGCGCGCACTGCAGATGAACACTGCAGATAACAGGTTTAGACTGCTGGACACCTTGTAGGTAACATATGTACAGCTTTCTTTCGTTGTATAACGTTTAATTTTGATTCAAATGTTATAAACGTAACGTGTATTATTTTTCTCTAGTAAATAAACAAAAAACATTTCACGATTATAAAAAAAGAAATTGAAATTGCAAAAGTAACAACGATTTTCCTTTGCCGTGTTAAATTTCTGAAATGTCAAGTTAAGAGGTTTATACCGCGGAACCTTCACATGATGATGCTAGGCTAGTAAAAAAACCCAATTCTGCTTTATACTTTCCATTTTGTGGTATACACATTTTGTGCCCTGGGGACTGTTTATAAAAGTATATCAGCGTTCTCTGGAATTTTAATAAGGAAATTTATTTCTGATTATTCAGGAGGAGTGTGCGTCAATGCTGCAGGACCTTAGCGATAAAATCAACAATAGGCATCAAGAGGTCCACACACACCCTCTACTCTCGATCTTCAAAATGGCCGAGGTCGAGGTAAAATTGCCGCTCAGTAGTGAAGCAAAGTTGACATCGAAACCTTCGACCTTTTTCTTGGGGTTGACTTTGCTGATAAGTGGCTTCCTCCAAAGATCCTCAACGTCGATGTTAACGCCCTTCTTTTTCGAGGACCTCATCTCGTGACACGGATGACCATTTTCTCCGAGAAAGCTCTAAGCTCCACTACAAACGACAAACTTCACGGTTTGTGCACATTATATATACACAACTACATGTATACATGTATGTATAGCTACATTATATACACGAAAATTCAGGCTCAGAAGGTATGGCTGAGAGAAAGTTAATGAAAGGGAAAAGAAAGTGAGGGAGAGTGAATGTGCTCAAAAAC
>JAUELO010000179.1:41197717-41208867 GCA_032357855.1 Amphibolips quercusostensackenii | reverse complement strand
GATTGGTGATGTCTCCTCTTAAGTGTGACGTTCTTTCTAACTGTAAAATATAAAAGAATGACGTTATCCAAATATCAACAAATTTTTTCCTATACTTTTATAAATCACAATAAATATTCATTTTAAGTAGTACGGTTAAAAATGAAAGGAGTTATGGGCCATCTATAAATTATGCGACCCATTTTTTGACATTGTTTTACCTTTCCTTGCCCCCTTTCAACAAGCCGTAACAAAATTTTATTTTTACCTATTGCAAGAATTTTCCATTCCAAACCTAAATTATTAAAAGAGTTTCAATTTTAAATCTTTGAAATTGAACTATTAAAAAAAATCATTCAAAATTGCATCATTTTCTACTATACACGTTTAATATTGAAGAATCTTCAATTATGAATCTTAAAAATTAAAAAATTTGACATTTTTGTATTCAACATTGAATGATTAAAAAAACTAATAAATTATTATACCTTTGAAATATATTTTTTGAGAGGGAATAGTATTTAATTATATATTTTACAAATTCAAGAATTTTTAATTGTAACTCTTCAAAATAAACAAAAAATTGAATCGCTAATCTTCAAAATTGAATAGTTATTAATTGCTAAAAATTTGTAATTTGAAATTACGCGAATTTTGAGTTTTACAATGGAACGTTCGGTAATTTTAATAACTTACATTTAAAAATTGTTTTGTTTCGAAGATTCACAATTGAAAAGTCTTCACTTTTGATCTTCAGAATCATTCAGATTTAGGAATTTTGATTTATACATCTTTAAAATGAAGGAATCTTTAACTGCAAAGGAATTAAAAAATTTTCTATTGTAAATTTTCAGAATTGTACTACACACTCATAAAAAAATTATTCTAAATTACATGCCTTTTAAAATTTCAATCACATATTTTCAAAATGTTCAAACACATATTTTTAAAATTTTTCATAACATATTTTAAAAATTCAAAATTTTAAATGATAGGTTTTCAAATATGTAGAACTTGGAATTTTCAATATTGTAAATTAAAGAGTTTTTAATTTTGAAAATTTTTTATTAAACCTTCTGTAATTCTTATGATCTACATTTAAAACTTTTTCAAATGGGTAGATTTGAAATCAGAAAGTCTTAACTTTTGGTGTTCAAAATGATTCAAATTTTAGAATTTTCATTTAAACATCTTCAAAATTAACAATTTTTTCATTGCAAATCTTAAAAATCAAACTGTATATTTAAAAAAAAAACAATTAAAATTAAATCCTTTTCAAACTATGAACATTTTAAATAATGTATCCTAAATTTGTAAACCTTAAAATTAAAAAATTGTAAATTAAAAAACGTAAGCCTTTAAGCATGTTAAATTTCAAGTATTGAAAATTAAACTATTTAAAAAAATGGAGAGAATCATTTAAATTTACCTTTGAAATATAAATCTAAAAAGTTAATCAATTTTTGATTATATATTTTCAGAATTCAAAAATTTTTAATTTTCAATCTTCAATAATCTAGAATTTTAAATTCTAAATCTTCGAAAATGTAAAACTTTAAATTTTAAGTCTTGAAAATTGAAGTTTTAAATTTTTAAAATTTACAATTAATAATAATGCAAGTCTCAAGCTCCAAAATTAAAAATTCTGCAATTTTGATTATTTACATCTGAAATTTCTTCAATTTGAAAAATTTGGAATTGAAAAGTCTTGACTTCTGATCTTCAATATCTTCCAAATTTAAGAATTTTGATTTATACATCTTTAAAATTGCAGGTTCTTAACTAAAAAATCTTACAAATTAAATAATTTTTTATTGTCAATTTCTAAAATTAAACTACATTAATCAGAATTACATACTGTTGAAAATTTCTAATATATATTTTTTAAATTGAAAAATTTCCAATAATAACTTTTTAAAATGACGGACACAAAAGATTACCAAAAAAGTATTTTTTATAGAAATTAGGTAACATTATCTGACTTTTGTGAAAAAATATTCCTAATGGCTCAAAAATAAGTGCAAATATCAAACATTTAAAATTTTTAAATAACTCCAAAATAGCGGATGAATGAATTACAAGTTAATTTTACATTTTTCACATTTCCACTATACATTTCTATATTAAAGTAATATTAGTTTTAAATAAAAAGGCAATATAGTTAAAAAGCTAAAAAATCCACTTTGTACGACAACCCCCACCTGAGTATCACCGAGACAAGCGTAGCTTAACTTCGGGGATCGAACGATAAGCCTTTAACAATTACATATATCCAAGCAGACACGATAATTATGCATAAATATGTAGGATAAAAGTGAATTACTATTAATAATTCAAAAAGAAATTATAACACTTTAATTTTGCAATTAAAAAATGCTTTTGTAATGAGAATCTAAAGTAATTAACAGTTATAAAATTACTCAATATAATGGTTTTTCTACAAAAAAAAATCAACAGGTATCATTAAACTTTTTTGAATTTCTCTGCACATTATAACTTGCTTCAGAATCATTAAATGTTTGGTTTAAAACAAATTTTTTCACATGGCCTTTGAAGGAAAAAAAATAGTAAAAAACAAATAAAAAATCACATAACTTGCAAAACGTTTCAAGAAACTGAAAGAGCACTATCCTTTAGCCGATCCACTGAAAAAGAACTAGTTATAAGTGTAGCTTTGAAAAATATTATTGTGTCAAAAAAAAAAAAAATTCCACTGAAGCCCTGAACTGCTAATTTTAGATTTTCAGTACAAAAAAATCTTTTCACATTCAGCAAGTTTTTCACTTTTTGATCTATAAAAAGAAAATAAATATATTTTTTTTTATGAGAACAGAAATTCTTCCTGCAGATTATATTTTCGGGTAAAAATTTTATTATTTGGTTAAAAATGCAGAACTTTTTTAAAAGTGATACATTTTTGTTAAAAATTCAACTATTTTGTTAGAAAATTAAAAATTTCTTGAAAATCTATATTTTCGTCTGGCAATTTCGACTGAAACCTTTCTTTGTTGAAAATTCATATTTTTGTCTTAAAAATCAAACTACTGGGCTGAACGTTTAGGTATTTAGTTAAAGTCTAATTCTGTTTGTTTAGCGATTTACCATTTTAATTAAAAATTCATCTCTTTGATTGAAATCTAGTTTTTTGTGTTCGAAAAATAATTTTTGTATCTGAAAAATTTAACTTTTCGACTTACAGAAACATCACTTTATTTCAGAATTCATCTCTTTCTTTTTAAAATGAACCATTTTGTTAAAAATTGTAATTTTTAGCTAAGAACCTAACTATGAGAGCGTGAGTTAAAATTTTCATTATTTTATTTTTTTTTTTGTTTGAGGTTCATCTATTTGGTTAAAAATTTAACTATTTTCATTTTTTGCTTGTGAAATTAATTTTCTCAACTTCACTGCATCAGTTGAATATTGTACTATTTTCTTGAAAATTCTATCCCTTATTTTTGTTCCAAATTAATATTTTTCAGAAAAAATTTGACATTTCTAATTTCAGTAAAAAATGTATCTTTTCTAAATGAAAATTAAACTATTAGTTTGAAAATTCGCCAATTTTGTTAAAAATTCGCATTTTCATTTTAGAATTAATATATTTGGGTAAAACTTTATCTTTTTTTGGTTGGAACATTAATTGTTACATTTTTTGTTGATATTTCATCTTTGTAGGTTGAGAATTCCACCATTTTGATGAAAATTGAACTATTTTGTTTAACATTTGTTTTTTTTCTGGTTCTAATATCAACTATCACATTTTTTGTTTATAATTTATTTTTTCGTCAAAACTTCAAATTTTCTTGTTTAAAATTTAAATCTTTAAAAAAAAATCGTGCTTTAGACTTTCAAACTTAACTATATGATTTAGTACGCAACTGTCTTTGTTTGAAGTCTCTTTTACTCAAAGATTCGACTACTTGATTGTGAATTGAACTATTAGGTTAAAAATAAATGCTTTTGATAAAAATTCAACTATATGGTTGAAAATCCAGCTTTTTAATTGCAAATTAAATTTTTTGTGGCATCTTTTCGACTTTGAAAGTCAATTTTTTTTTAATATTCTGCTTTTTGTTTAAAATATTGTCCATTTAGTTGGATATACATCTAGGTAGGTTGGAGATTCAACAATTGGTTTTAAAATTCTACGATTTTATTAAAACGTCATCTTTTTTGTCGGAAATTAAATATTTTGGTAAAAAATTTGTCCATTTGTATTGAAAACTTATCTTCTATGGTATATAGCTCATTTTTTATTATAATATAATAAATTTAAAAATGCTAAATTTTAATCTGAAATTGTTTCATTTCGTTTAGAACAGCTCGATGTTAAAAGTGTTACAAGATTAAAATTTGAATATTAATGGTCAGCAAGAAAAAAAATTCAAGGAAAAATCAGGAAAAAGTCAGGAAATTATTAAAATGAATTTTGTTTACCAACCTGGTCAAATAAATGTTACAAATGTTTACAAAATAGTTGAGCCTTTTGAGAGTTCCTTATATATGCAAAACCCACATTTCCAAAAACGCGTGGCTGATAGATTATCCGCTTTCACTAGAGGAAGAAAGGAACTTTTTTTTCTGTTTCCTCCCTTTCTGTTCCTTTTGTAACCAGGAGCCATGTGCCTCGTATCACTACTCCGGTATATAAAAACCCAAACAGTGTTTCACAGAAGAGCGTTATCTGCAGAAGGGATCACAAAAAATTTTAAGGGTGCCGAAACGTGCAAGGGAACTCGAAACCATTTCATTTTCTCTGTTGGTACCGTGCATGAAAGCAATTTCACTGCAGGTGAAATGCAAATATTTTTGTTTCAAATTAACCAAAGAGACTAAATTATTCACTGTATGACATGCGACATCAAACTGCTAATTAAATTTCTCTCGCGATTTCGATTAACAAATCAAGTTTTTACACGGATCTAACAGCATACAATTCAATTTCTCTTTATTAAGCTTCTGTACATTTCCATGCTTTTATTATTTTATTTCAACACTTTTCAAATATTATTTACGGAAATAATTATAGTTATTATTATATATCATTTATTTATTCTGTCCACATTGCAGATGTTTTTTTTTGTTCGAAACGCTTTATTAGGGAAACTACCTTGCAGTAGATACAAAAAAAATTTAGCAGCATTTAATTACATCAGTTTCCTAAAATAAATATAATATTTCTTCTTGAAATAAAGCTTACATATTCAATTTATATTTTTATCGAAGGAAATATCACGAAATTAGTTAGTTATCTGTAATAAAAACTTTTTATTAGAATCAGTCAAGGATGCAATTTTCCCACCTCTATCCATCAATAGATAGTTTCTGGTATTGCTCCTGGGCTTGACAGAATACTCAATTCTCGATGATTATAATTTATCATTAGTACACTTACAATTGAAATCAGCTTATTAAGTAAAAAAAAGTTAAAACTATGATTATTTTACAAAAATCACAAAACCTTAAATTTTTTAAATATCTTTTTGATCTCTGAAATTCCTTCACATCAGTACGATTGGTACGTGATGTTTAATCTTCATACCATTTACCCTGACTTGTGATGACAGAAAAGTGCAGAATATTTACATACCTTAATCTTAAAAATAGCTTTTCAAAAGACTCCTTAACACAACTAAAATTTATGTGCTTTATAATTACTAATCATTTACACTAATTTGTTGATTAATTATTTACAATAACTTAAATTAATTAACTTAACAAATAAAAATAAACAAACTCAATCTTTAACTCAAAAAAACTGTGAGACAGTCTCAGAGCTGCCAAATTTGACAGCGAAATTTTTCGCAATTTTGCGATTATTTACTATTGGAAAATGTAATGACTAATGAAAAGTCCTCAAATATTTATAAATAATAAAAAAGAACGCCTAATATCTACAAATATTGTCTATATAATTTTAAGCTTTAATTAAAATGTATAAAAATGACACATAAATGATTCATTGAGGTAAAATGTATGAATAATGAAGAGGTAAAATTTTTATTCAGGTTAAAAATTACTTTTTTGCTTTCACACATTCATTAATTACGGAATTTTCATTGAAATTCGTCAGAAAATATGTTACCTTTACTAAAATGTTTTACTAACAAAAGAATGAGCATTTTTTGACAGTTTTCCAGTTAATTAAGATTATCTACTGTAAATCATTATCTGCTGTAGGGTGGTTCTCCTTATTGTTTTTTAACTTATTAATTTTGCACATTGAATTGAAATAAGAGAAAATTCAAATATAAATATTTTTAATGACTTACTTTTTGAGATCTTGATTTAAGAATACTCTAATTTGAAACGAAATTTATAATTGTTTAATTTTTATAGCTTCAAGTTTAGAATTATTTATTTTTACAACTTCTTATTGAAAATTATAATTTTTCACGTTTTTAGAATAACATACATTCAAGGGTTCTGAATAATTCAATTTTTTCAATTGTTAATAGTGGACATGACAATGATTTTCCTTTGAACTGAAATTACATTTTTTAGTAAAAAAGTGTATCAAATCGCTTTAAGTGTGATTCGATACTGCATGATATGATAATTGATAATAATATTACGTATGATTTAAAATTTTTTTATAATTGACACTCAAAATTATAGTTCACAATGTGCAATTTTAAGGCAATTTAAATTTTAAGGCCTTAAATCTAAAATATTTTTGCTTCAAAAGCTTAAATTTGTCTGTTTCCTAAAATTCTTTAAAATCATAGAGTATCAAATTGAAAGATTTGATATAATTAAACAATTTTGATTTAATTCCCTTCATAATGAATTCAATATAATTCAGGCCTAAAATTGTGCAATTTAAATAATTGGAATCACAGCGATCTTGTTTTGTATTTTTTTTTAATTTTTAATTTCCAATGTAATATCTTAATATTGTCTGATTTTTAGTTGAATATTTATTATAATAAATATTTTCAAATTAAATAATATTTAATTGGAAGATTTCAAAGATGAATAATAATTTGAAAAGAAGTGTTAAATATTAAACGATGATTAAAATTTTTTAATTTGTGATGCTTAAAATTGAAATAAAAAAACATTGCAATACCTACAATTTAAGCCTGAGTAGTGAAATTCTTTATTTGATTTTAAAGTTTAAAAATACACAGTTCTGAATTTTCATGCTGAGCGCTCAATTAAAAATCTTTTTTTTCTATAAGTTTAAGAATGTCATGAGCTTTGACCTTGAAACATTAAATTTAGTTTTTAATGTCAAATTGTAGAATTTTGATCTATTAGAATTGGAAATTATTTAAATTTAAAACTTTTTAATTATGAATTAATAATTTTTTATCTTTAAACTTTTTTAGTTAGAAATAATACAATTTAAATTCTCTTGAATTTTAAATTATTCAGATTTTTAAGAATAAATAATAATCCTAAAGAAAGTGTTAAAAATTTAGCAATTTAAAATTAAAAAGTTAAAAACTCCGTTAAAGATAAAAATAAATGAAAATCAAACCCTCTGAAATTAAAACTTTAGTGATTGAATAATTTCTTTAGTTTTAAATTGTTACAATATTAGAGTTTCTAACTATAATTGTTCCCTTTCATGAGTTTCAATTTTGCAACAAAAATAAAAATTGTTTAATTTAAAAAAAACTTATTATTAATTAAAACTGTCTAACTTTAAACGATTTGCATCGACCTCAAATAATTAAAATTTTAGTGCATTTACGTATAAAAAAGTTATAATATCACAATTTTTATCAACTTTAATTTTTTCTCAGTCCTATATAAATTTCGGATTCGTTTAACTTTTGACCTTCAAATATTTTATTTTGTTTTTAATTTGAAATTATCAAATTTTAATCGCTTGAAATTGAAAGATATTTCAAATTACATCTTGAAGGTTTTGAATCATTTAATGTTTAACCCTTTTAATGTATAACAATACAGTTTTAATTCAATTGTATTTTAAATAATATGAGTTTTTAAATTATAATCTTAAAAATCTTAAAATTTTTTTAATTTTTAACCTTTTGGGATCCGAAGTTAATTTAATTATCCTGAAATCTTTTCACTTTAAGAATCTGTAATTTAAAATAAAATTGCTAAATTTTGAATGCTTTGAATTATAAATGTCACAATTTTAACACCTTTTTAATGCTATTCTTCACATTTTAAAACTCTAATATTTCATATTTCATCCCATATTTTAATTTTGAATGATCTAATTTTAAACGCTTTTATTTTGAATAAGGCAAATTCCATTCTATTGTATTCCATTCAAAATATTATCTTTTTTTCTTAAATGGTGTCTAACCTAAAATAATTTGAATTAAAACGTTTTTTTTCAAACCAGTTGAATATTTTCTTTTAAATTTCAAACTCTTTTAATTCTTTACTGTCAATTTGTTAATTTTTAAATTTAATTTCAAAACTGTTTTGCACTCAATACTGAACACATTTTTCGATAATAACTTCTGGAATTGTGTATATGTTTAATGTTAAGAACTAAAAATCCAGAGAAGTGAACTTGCGCTTCGTGCGCGTACATTTACTTATAGTGTTTTCTAATTTTAGATAGTGTCATTTTTTTAGAAAATATTAAAACATTTAGAAGGAACGTCACTGGTGTAGATAATAATAGCAAATTGATATACTTTAAGTCCAAATTTTTTTTGTTTAAACTAAGAGTTTTCGCTGCTCAGCAAGCTTTTCCGTAATGGACCATTTTAGGCATTGTTAAAGTTTCGAGCCGTGCGTGTGTAAATTAATAAGAATATTAAGACAAGAGACTCAAGTGTACAATGTGTACAGATTGTTTTGCTATACACGAATCATAATGCACCGTATACAATAGATTAATATTTAAAGTAAGTGCTCGCTCAGAATCTTGGAAAAATCCTGGCACGTTATTTCGTATGTAAACACATGCAAATAATTATCTCGCGACTTGCTGCTTCACTTTGAATACACTGTTCTGAGAGTGAGAACGCAAAAATATTTTTTAATCTTTTCATAAATATGATTAACTTAGCTCATAATTTTTAACTACATTTTTTGTAAACATTTGCGAAAAATTGTAATCCGTATATTCTTTTTTGTGTAAAAAGTGCTACTTTCTTCATTTCACTATTTCTTGTCTTTCCACTTTCCTTCACATAATTTTCTCATAATTTTGCATAATTGCATAACAATTTTGTGTGCCTCATTTGAAAGAAAATTTGCATCTAATTGAAGCGCAAGAGCGGGGATAGTGTGATAGAAGCAATGCAGAGAAACCCAGTATAAAAAAATTAAAAATCCTTTATACATATTCCATATACGTGACTAGTGTATGTAATTATTATAAATAACTACGACGAAGATTGCTAATCGCCCAAGGCGAAAAAGTTACACCGCGATTAAAATATAAACTGTTTGTACATTGCATCAATTAGGAGGAATTTGTTAGTATAGAAATCGGTTATTTGTGCGAATGTATGTATATTTTGAGTGATTGATTGAAGAGAGAGAGAGAGAGAGAGAGAGAAAAGAGAAAAATAAGGTCAAATATGAAGGATAAGGCAAATAGCGAAAGCGAAAATAACGAGTAAAGTGGACCTGCGACGAGGGATAGGGGCCACTTAACCTAATTTAAAACTCGATGCCAATTTTGAAAATTAAAAACTTCTACTAGCCAAGTATTCATTTCTAAAACGAATTGGGTCCGTAGAATTTGAGATAGAAGGAATTAAGTAAACGATCGAAACCCTCTTTTGGGAATACAATACGGCTGCGGTGTACTCATTACGCGTGTAATTATTTGTACTTATTTCATGAGCACTTTGCTCCCTCACAGTTATCAAATAAATTTGCTTTCTCATGAGGGGGATTTTTCTCTAGTAAAAAAAATTAAGACTTTTAATGTTATATTCTCAATATGAAAAATTCTTTTACAAAGAAGGTAAATAATTTTGGTAACAAATTTAATTACGATATTATAAGATTGTAGAAGGTGATAAAAGGTTCCTGAATTGAACAATCAATGTGTCTTGAAGACGCAAACAAATATTTCACATGTATTCGCAGTATTGAAAAAGTTTTTTTTATATCAACAAGATAAATAGTACATTTTCTATGTTTATAAATCAGTTTCGCAAGATCATAAAAGAACATAAAAGTTTCAACAGTAGGTCGATCTATGCGTCTCGAAGATTCCAAAGAATACACTAGATATAGTATTATTGTATTTTGAATATCAAAAACTTTTTTCTCATATAAAAAGAATGAACATTTTTTTTTTAATCTTTATAAATCGGTACTGGTTAGTCAAAAAAGTTTCAACAATAGGTCGATCGATGCATCTCGAAGACGCGAACAAATACACTACACATAGTAATGTCTTTGTTGTAACATCAAAAAACTTTTTCCTATATAAATAGAATAAAATACTTTTTTAACTTCTTAAATCGGTGCTGGTAAATCGCAGACGGTTTAATAATAGATCGATCGATGTGTTTTAAAGACGCAATCAAATACACTGTAAATTGTATTGTTCTATTTAGAGTATAGAGCAAGTTTTTTTCATCTAAACAGAATAAACCATTTTTTCAAAACTTCATAAATCGGTACTAGTGGGTCATAGAAGGTTAGCAATAGGTCGATCGATGCATCTCGCACACGTGAACATACTACTACATACATAAAGTATTGTCGTATTTTGAATATCAAAAAAGTTTTTTTATATAAACAGAATGAACCATTTTTTTAAGCAGCATAAATCGGCACTAGTGGGTCATAGAAGATTCAACAGTAGGTCGATTGATGCATCTCGCAGACGCGAACATACTACTACATACATAAAGTATCGTTGTATTTTAAATATCAAAAAAGTTTTTTTCATGTGAACAGAATAAACCTTTTTTATTAATTTCATAAATCGATACAAGTAGGTTATAAAAGTTTCAACAGTAGGTCGATTGATGCATCTCAAAGACGCGAACAAAAACACTAGATATTGTATTATTGTATTTTGTACATCAAAAAAGTTTTTCTCACATAAAAAAGGTATAATTTTTATTCAAAATATCTAAACTAAAAAAAACACTTTTAAATGGCCGTGCTATCCCAAAGTTAGAAAAAACTTACGTACACGCACACATAGACATATTTTTTAAAATTGTATTTTCAAGCTCTCGTGGTCGAGTATTTCGAAG
>JAUELO010000179.1:41139437-41164733 GCA_032357855.1 Amphibolips quercusostensackenii | reverse complement strand
GTCCTCAGTTACATTCTATTCGAAGACGGTTAACATTGAATGTATAAACCATGAAATTGGTTACGTGGAACTCTGGTAAACACCCACAAAAAATTATCATCACGGATCTTTATTTTTTACATTTGCGTACGCGTTCTGGAAATATTTATGAAAAAAGTTCAGAAAATCGTGCTTTCTCGATTTTTCTCGATTTCTGAATTATTTTCATCATTAATGAAATGAGTACTTTATCCACTTTTTATTTAACGTGGTAAACAATTAATTTTTTATGCAATATGCTTATAAATATATTCTCATTCGGTCAGTATTACTATATGTTATTGACTAATCGGAATTAGCGATAAGTCTACCGCTAATTCTAATCAGCGTATATATGCTGGCAAATAAGTGATCTTTAGCTTTCAATCAGTGAAATTTCATTGATCCGCAGCTAAATTTCGCTGCTTCAGCAGCGTATACGTTTTTTTAAACAGATTCTAAGAATAGACATAAACTTCAAAATTTAATTTTTAGGAAACTTAATAAAAATCCGGTTGCTTTGTAGGATGATAACTAATTAGGTTTTTCACTAAACATTTTCCTATACAATGTGATGGAAAGGGTAAATCTACGAAACACGATTTTTGTAAAAAAAAACCTATTTCCAGGACGTATTGTCAAGTTTTTGGTTTTTGAATTTTTAACCATATAGCCTACAAATTTGTTTAAATTCACAAAAAAAATTAATGCATTTTTTTTTAAATCATATTGAGAGTTAATAGGTTCTGCAAGCCCGATGAAGTTTCACACGTATTTCTCGTGATAAATAAAGACGTTTTCGTAAATTTAAATTCAGAATCGTCAATATTAGAGCAATGAGGTTGAAACTTGACATTTATTTTCAAAGTCAGCTCAAAAATATAATAATTAATTTTCAAAAACCATTCCTATAGGTCTATTTTACAGGGTTTCTATAAACGCATTAGTGAAAATTTGAATTCTGGGAGTTTTTGGTTCTGATGATACATTTTTTGCGTTTTTTTTAAACATAATTGGTTTCTAATATATAATATATTACTTTTTACTGATTATTAGATGTTTACATACATAGTTTGAACAATTCAATATTGTTTTTTAGCAAGTTTCTCTTAGAAAAGAGTTAGAAAGATAAGGTTTTACCAGAATCGCTAAGCTTATTTTTAACTTTTGAGTTAGAAAGAGGTAATAATCAATCAAGTTTGATAGAAATAATTGCTTAAGCAATTTCTTATTACTAATAATAATACTTTTTCACAATAATTTTATGAAGTTAAGTCTTTTTTTTAAATTTACCACTTTTAGTCCACTTCTCATTCAGAGCGAGGCAAAAATTATGCACGTAATAAACATAATTGCGTATTCAATTTCTGATTGGTTTTAACTATCTCCTACAGGATAATTGCTGTGAAGTTGAGATTTTTTTAAAAATGTTTAATTTTTTGTAAAATTTTCTCCCAGTAAGGTAAAATGTATATATACTTTCAATCTGACAGTTTTTAGTATGTAAAAACTATGACATCAAATTAATGAAAAATATTTTGGAAAAATACTGTTTTATTGGTTTAAAAAAGTCGTAGCAGTAATTAATTAATATCAATATGCAATATTGTCAAAGCTCAGCTTACGATATATATTGCCAAAATTTCTTCTTATTTGCATTACAAATTAGGGATTTTCAATTTTGGAAGGACGTGTATTAAATGTACACATATCTTACTAAGATAACAAAAATTACTTTTCCATTCCTAATTATTTATAAATATTCTAGATATGAATTTGAAGGATTATAAGCTACAACGTATCCTAAGTGAACATAATTGCGTAATTAATAATGTTTTTTATTTAATGGTTCTCAAAGTTTAAAGAATTGTGTGTAGTCAATCAAATATTTGGTATAATATATTAATTTATAGCAGGTACAATTCTTATTTGTCTGAATATTATTTATTAAAAGGTATCTACTTTTTATTCCTGTAAGTCAGTTAACGTCAGCTGATATGTTTTATTCTCGGCAAATAATTTTATTACAATGTTGATATCCGCATGGTTTCTAATCATTAGCGAAACCACATAATAGTGGTGGGGAAAGTATAAACCTTTAGATGCCCATCTTGGAAGAATTTATCAAAGACTTCTAATTTTTAAATTTAAAAATTGTTGTCATTGTAAACAAATTTTTAAATTGATTTTTTAACATATAAGGTTTCGTAAAATGGCGTATCTTAATCTTGATACAACAGATTATCACTCTTTGTTTCCACTTTAACCCTTTTCCAAATAAAAAATTATTTGTTAGAAAAATCTTAAGTGTTAAAAAAATAAATATATGTTTTTTTGTTGTTATTAATTTCTTTGGTATAAAAAAATATTTCCTTTCTGTTCATTGATACATACAGTAAAATGTTTGCTGATTTTGACAGAATTTTCTTTTGGTATTGAAGATCAAACGCGGCAATATTTGGCGACTTTTTATTGAATAGGCTCAATTTTTGTTTACGGAATCAACTAGTATGTCTTTTCGATGATTCATTTCTATGATATTTTGCAAATTGACTTCAATTATTTTTTCTTCAAACAATATTTATAAACAAATTCACGGTTAAGCGATTTTCCAATGAAAAGGCTCAATTTTTGTTTACGGAATCAACTAAGCATGTCTCTTCGATGACTCTTTGATATGAGACTTCCCAAATTGACAACAATAAATTATTATTAGAAAAATTGTCATAAACGAAAGCATTATGTGTGAATTTTTGCTAAGTGACAACTTTGATTGTTTTTTAATCCAATAAGCTCAAGTAGTATTCAAAAGCAGTGATTAAGCTTCTAAAAGCAGAGATCTCTTAATTAGGCAAATCTGATATTTCAAGTTTCCTAAATAAAGATTAGCAGAACACAACAAAAAGTGTGAT
Organism: Amphibolips quercusostensackenii; assembly: GCA_032357855.1. NCBI lineage: Eukaryota > Metazoa > Arthropoda > Insecta > Hymenoptera > Cynipidae > Amphibolips > Amphibolips quercusostensackenii. Next base: position 41,161,803 of record JAUELO010000179.1, on the reverse strand, counting down.
GAGTCTTCGTGCATCTCGATTGTAGATATTTTCTTGGATTATTTTCTCGACCTCTTTCAAGAGATTTATTTTGCGCTCGCCAAGCCTCTTTAGATGATTGACTATTTGGTATAAGAAAAGAATCAATTATATTTGCTCCATGTATCAGAATTTTATGCACTGTTGGTGGCATAAAAAACTAATCATATCCTTCTTCAAACATATTTGCAGTCTCGGTAACAATTTTATGAAAGCGTTCGCCTCAAAGCGCTTCTCCGCTAACATATAGGTGCAAAATAATGTGAAATTTTTGGAGTAACTGATTGCTCAAGCCACTTATTCTCGATATTGTGTCGTAATTTTGAAAAATTTTTCAGATGTGCTTCCGTCATTCCTAAAACTACATCCCTGTTCTACAATATCCACAATTAAGCCTAGCTAAGTGTGTATTTTATCCTAGGAGTACACCTCTCTTTCATTCTATATCTTTTTATGTTCATGCAATTTACAGGTCCATTGTTTAAATGACATGAGATACGCAATATGAAGGGCATATTTCATTAAACGAATCTACGCATGCAACCTCTCACTTCCGTATTAAAATGAATCCGCATTTTCTTCTCGCATTCTTACTGCATCAAGCAAGATTATTTGCTTAGGCTTTGCTCCACAGGCACTACAGTTAGACAAAACAGTAGTTTTGGTGACAGCTTGGCACACTCTTTCATCATTTTGCGTGCTAATCAATTTATTCTTCACATAATATGTTTTGCCATTTACCTTAACTTTACTTGTCTTCAATTGTTTTATTTGAGATTAATTATTTTAAACCTCAGTAGAAAATAATCTGTCGTTTCTGCTGTATACTAGAATTAAATTAAAAATAAGTGTTAGGTAAAGAAATTCGAGGGTTTTTGCAGATTAATATATGCAAAGCTTTGTTTATATCCTTGAGGCAAAGAGGAGGCATTGACACCAAGAAAATACTTGAAGTTTCACGTTTCGTACAATTGGCCCATTTGCGTTGGTAAGAATTCACACCAGCAATACCATCATAACCGTATTTTATTGTCAGTTTTAACTTTTTGGGATATTCAGGCGGTACAACAGCTGATAGCGGATAGCATTCATTTTTAGCATCTGTAATATACTTACGAGATTGCGAAATGTCACAAGTTATGTTGTTGTAAAAGTTTTCTCAGAAGTTCATATTTATTTTTAGTAATTCTTAAGTCCATAAAAAGAGCAAACGCTTTATCGTCAGTAAAAGGTATCGGTAGTACATCTGAGGTCTCTTATGCAACAGATTCCATATCCGCAGCGTCTTTACTTGATAAACCTTTTCTAATCATGTCAGCCACAGTATCCTTATCCGCAGTATGCAAAATTTCAACAAATTAACTTTAGTTTCAGAATTAATATTTTGTAATGCTCTAATGCTTTTTTTCTTTGTTTTTCCTAAGCATTCTCAAAACTCTTAGCCTTTGGAGATTTTAAAGTACAAACTTCTGAAACGAGAACACAGCATCTGACCATGATTCATTGTCATGCAGAAACTGATCTTTATTACACAAAAATTCTTTCACCTCTTATTGAGAGGAGGTATGAAATATTAAATTAGTCTTTTTTACACTAACTCTTCTAAATTTTCTAGAAGAATTTTTTTTCTAAAAATTAAACAATACATCTTTATCTTTAGAAATCGATACTAATAAGATACCTTACGATTTCCTAAATTTCAACTCAAAAGTATCCATGTGTGTGCAACTGAATTAGTGAATTAGCAACAGGAATAGCTACAAGAAATAAAAATTTTCTTTCAAATGTTAAAACAGCGATTTGTAACACTTTCAACAGCATTAAAAAGAATTAGTGTATTCTGCAGTATTATCAGTATTTCCCACACCTTATTCACAGAAAATAATCTTTTTTTTGTGAAATTATTATTTTCTATTCAAAAATGATAGTCAAAAATGGGTTTTTTTGGTTACTAAACTTTTTTTTTGTTACTGTTTGGGCTTGAACGAAAAGAATAATATTGCGTGATGAAAATATTATATTGTAAATTTGTATTGTCCCTACGTTTCTCTCTGGTTCATCTTCAAAACATGTGTCATAATTTAGAAGGCCAAAATAAATAGTGTCTAGTATAATGAGTAGTCATCTGAATATTTTTTTGCGTAGCTCGGAAAATTCCCCATTTAGTAGTTTTCTTTATGATTAGAAAAAATAAAGTTCGCTATTAAGATTTTCTTCACCTTAGCTATTTTCCCTTATTGGACTTAAGGATTCTCAAATTATATTTTCATTCAGCCGTTTCCATTTTTTTTACAGAGCCAGGATATTCAAGACAGTCTCCTGGTGCTCAAGAATCTCGACAGGCACTGCCGCGTGTTCCGCAGGGACTTGGCAGGCGTCCTCCGAGAGAGCCTTCTCCTCCTCGTCGTCCTCCTCATAATAGATTTGCTGATATTCCACTTGAAGAACGTGCGACTCTTGGCAATGGTCTTTTAGCGAGAATCCAATGGGGTGGTTACCGTAGAATTGACAATACTTATCAAGTTTTGAAAAGACAGAACGGCTTTATCATGTTCGTTAGAGACACGACTGGGTATGTCAGTGCGATATACTATCCAGGAACTTATGAAATGGTTGAAGTAAACAGCGATAACCTAGCTGATATTCGCATACAACACCCACCAATGCTATATACAGCAGAAACGCTTCAATCATTGAGACAAGCACTTTTTGAGGAATTTCCCCGGGCTAGAAGGACTTAGCCCTCTTACATTTTGGCTATTGTGCAAAAGAAAATAATAATTTTGCATAAAATGAATAATACAATATTTTTTCGTTGGATGGTTGCGTTAAGATAAAAAGCAAGCGCGCGCAAATGTCTATTGTTTCAGATGTCTGAAAATTAAAAGGTTAAGAGCCATCCTTTCTTGTTTTCTTTTTTCTAAAATCTCCAATGTAAATTTTAATAAAAATATATCAAAATATTATTAAATATTGTTTTTCAAATTATTTTATATCCTACTTATTATTATTAATGAGCGAAAATAAGTTAATTTATATAAGTAAATTTATCTGATAAATATTAATTCGCGCAAAGAAAACTGGAAGAGAAGGAGGGTTATCACAGGATCACCGCCAATTTCCGATCAGTGTGACCGGAAAAGAGATTCAGGGCCTAACAGACTCACTTAAGTAGGTTGGGTGCTATTAATCTGACTTCTCTAAGTATTTTAAAACTATAATACACATTTTTTTCACTTGTCTAAAATAAATGTTTTAACATTCAAAACAAAAGGTCGTTGTCACCAAGCAGGAACTAATTTGTATCTACATACAATACGGTAAAAGTGCTGCCAATTAGAAAAGGATTAATAGCAAAAATTTCTTTTTAATCTCCTTTGAATTTCAGGAGGCTTATATTTAAGGAACTGTATCAGGTCAGCTAAGTTTGTTTCTACTCATAAACATTAAAATATATTCTAGCTATGAATTTCAGAAATTTTCAGCTACAACCTATCCTCAGTGACCATAATTACGTAATTTAAAATGAGTTTTATTCAACAGTTTTTAGGCTTTGAAAAATCGTGTGTAGTAATAAAAAATTTTGCAAAAGATTCAGATACAGCGATTTGAAAAATTTAATCCTGGTTGGTAAACATTCACGTGGGGAGCGCGTACTAATACCCTTAAGTATGTGATATCCCCCCGCCGTTTAGCCTTAAGCACTAAACTCGCAATATCCACAATTTCTAGTTACAGCAGTTTACTTTTTACGTAATATAGATCATTCCGTTTCTTTTAATTATACACAGACATTCTGAATTTGTACTGTCTTTACACCTTTGGGGGGGGGGGGGATTTATGAAATACAAATTTATTAGAAAAACGATTTGTATCTCTAATCAATCTTAGGAGCCATACATTAATTGCGCAACACATTGTTTCACAATTTTTGACCGCTGTTCCCCCTCTTCAGAAACAATTAACCTTCGAATTTTGGGAATTAAAAATTTTCAGTATTGTGACTAAATTTTTAAATAAATTCCTTAACGTATAATGCTGTCCAAAATGGTTTATACCTCCCCCCTCCAACCTTTAGCTATTGCATGTTATATTATTTTTCAAAAATATTTTCTGCAATGTCTTACTAAATACAATTTAGTTCCTTACTACCTGAAATATCTGAATTAGCAATTCGTTAAGCTTATCTCTCGTCAAAGCTAGCGATATTGATCACCAAATACTGTATTGAATGTAGTCAATAAGGCAATCAAGATATTTGTTTCACTTAATGATGAAAAAAGAATAAAAGTCCTAATCTAATTCTATCGATATTGAAGTCTTTATAACGTTATTATAATATTTTATTACAATATCTGAAATTTATCATGATACTATAGTTTTTGCTACATAAATTTTCTATAGGTTTCGTTTTGTTAAAAATATTTCGCAACACTGCATATTAATTTCCACTCCCCCTATTCAACAGATCATAATATTTTACCGAACCCCCTCCGAGATTAGCTGTTACGTGATCTATGGATTGTCTTTTGTAAATATAAAACATAATTTCGAGAAAAAATTAGATAGCGGCTAGTACATGACCTGTAAGTATTAGAATATTCATGTATGTGTATAAAAATTTTTTTCATTCAGCAGTATTCTCTACAGTTATAGAAAATGAAGTTCCCTAATACTCTGTTCGTACCCTTGGCTATTTTTCTCACTTCCTTCAGCGAGTATACAAATATTGCAGACTTGATATACTTTGAATTAGGCAGAATCTACATATTCTTAGAGACACAAAATCTCTTGTAGATGAAACATATTGATTTTGAAAGGAAATCAGGCAATATGTATTTTTCCGATTAGCAAAAACATCCTTTTCACTAAGTTTTGCGCGGTTGAATTTCGTGCTCTGTTAAAAAAAGTATATATATTTATTTATTTTAAACTCTAGAACTTTAGATCTAATTGTATACACTTAATTGTTTGAAATAAATGTAATAGACTTGACGATAACCATTTATCTATTTAAACCGAAAAAACGAAAAAAATTTGTAGTTCCGATAAAAAATACTAAAAATCTAATCAACACAACTTAAATATATTCAAAGAAAATTTTGTTGTTAAAGAAGCCAACTGAATCCTCGATTTAAAGATTTACATATCTTTGAATCGGCTGTGAGACCTGATGAGTTTCAGATACCATTAAAATCTAGACGATAAATTGTTGGTTTGTTTCTAAAAATAATTGTAACTATATCAAGGATAGATATCGCTGATTTAACATTTTATGAACAAAGTTCATTTTTTTTACCAGTGCTCGTTAAAATTGTTTTGAAGTTAAAGTTACTGTTGTGCCAAAAAACTTTACAAACTTCAATTTTTTCACAAAATATGGTGCACGTGAATTTCCCGATATTCCTCCAAACCACGTTCTTGTAACAATGCAGGATGGCTCTACTTCCAATAAACCTCTCGCAACATGTATTTCTGATTATAATCCTACCTAACATGGTCCAAAAGAAGTTCATATGAATATAAAAAATGGCCAATTATATTCAGGCTACTCTTTCCAGGTGTAGACTGTGAATGAGCATGATCATCAAAGTGCAAACGAAAGTTTCCCAGGCGATATCCTTCCCCCCTAACTTCCACAGTAGTGGCTTCTACACTGACAATAATCTTTCTACCCTCTTTTATACAATTGGTTATCTTTGCATCTATTCTTCTGTCAGGAGTAAATACACTTTGAAGATACATGAACACATAAACTAGTTCTGTACGCTCATAGTCTAAAGCAATGCTTTATAATAACTTATACCTCTTTATTTAAACACATTCAATATTTCATGCAAGCTTATCTTAAAACCCACAATCGCCAAACTGGTATTTAGCCTGCTCAACAATCTCTACAAGTCATCGACTAATATTGCCGTAACAATCTTATAATCTGCAAACGCTAATTCATGCACCTTTACTGAACCGAGGTCAATACTTTTTTATCTAATAAAGCTATTCTCAAACATTTATCCATGTATAATGTATATATTAAGTAGCCAGAAGGACATAATGCAGCTATGCCTAACTCCATGCTTGACACTCACTTTATTTCTTTTGTATATTGCCTTTATGGCTTTCAGAAGTCAACCATTGACTGCACACTTTCTCGAAACTTCTCACAGCCTAATTCTATATAACTTATTAAATTTTTTTTTTCTTTATCAACGAGTGCAGAGAAAGCCTGTTTGCTAATCTCAAACTTTTTTCTATGACTGCTTATTCCTAAAGTGTCCAGCATCAACGTAAGAGTATTTTTGTTAATCTAACTTTATACGTGACGTGGTTTTAATTTATGATAATGAATTAGAACTGTCTGCTAGTAGAGATTTTTACGTAAGGCTAACTTATTTCCAGCTCCTCAAGCGCTACAATTACGTTAACATCTGCAATAGCCAAAATAGCACAAAAGTTTTTCTCAACCTTTCTGGAACATCATAATGCAAGTTATAAAAAATTCTCAAAAAAGTTCAAAAAGGTTTCCGGAGGAAGGTAAATAACTGCGTCCCAAAGAATGTATTGAAAATATTTCTAAGAAAATTTTGAGCTACATTATTTATTTCCATAAAGTGCGTAAATGTTTCACCAAAATTTCGCAAAAGCTCCCGAAAGTAGGTAAATGTCCGCGTCTTAAGGAAGAATTGGGTATCTTCCTTGATACCCGGCAATTGATTTACTTCTAAGAACCCTTCTGGCACATTCAATTTCCTAAAACATTCATTAACATATAAAGCGTAACAGTAACATTTGAAGCGTCACAGGGCATAAGGTCGTTTGCACAGAAACTTTTTTGAGCTATTACTAAGCTATGTCCAACCATAAAAGGAAGATCCTTAATGAAGCTACCTCCTTTTAGGAAATCCAATATCAAAGGTACAACACGTTCTAAAAACCGCTAATTTTGACTCAGTAAGAGTAAGTAAAATCTTTATTATGAATAATATCATTTCATCACATTTGACCCAACTATAAATAACTCTACAGTCAAGTCAACTCATAAGCCTTAACAGAGATACCACTGGATCAACAAAAATAGATTTCTGCTCAAAAGATTCTGTCTTCTGTGCAGCAGTATAGTGTACATATTAGCAAACCGGCAATACGACATACACACATTCAAAGAATGCACAGTTTCATTTTTCTTAATCTCTGGTTGTTCAACATTTTTTTAAGTTTGAGCTTCTTCTGTGAAAAAACCATCATAAATGCCAATTCTTTAGTATAAAATTAGTTGAAGGTGGATTACCCAAACGTCTTACTAACTAAAACGTTGTAACAATGCAAGATGGCTCGACTTTTTATTAAACTCTTATGAAACGAGATGAATTATAAGTACCTTTTTGTATGTCATCTAAGGGAATGCGCGCTATGCATTATTTCGTTTTTATACAAATAGCGGACCATCATTTTACGTCAGTTTTCTACATTCAGCATGATGATCAAAGTGCAACATACGTGCAACAAAAACTGTCCTAAGTGTTCAGAAAAAGATATCCGCCACTGCAAAAATTTTCATAATTATGGGATATTACGAAGATATCTAAAAATATTTCAAAGAAATCTTAAGATATTCTGAGAATATCTTATTAGTGTCCCTAATTTATATACAAAGGATAATCTAAAAATCAAGATATATCTTAATCTATAATTTATGTTTGCTCAATTTCATGAATGAATCAGCTTATCATCCAATAATATTTCTGGATTGCGCAGCAGTTTTCCTGAGTATTCCTGAAATATTTCAATAGAAGGCTTGAAAAAGTCTGAAAAATATTACAGGAAGCTTTCCAAAGGCAGGTAAATGTCCGCGTATTAATAAAGATTCCCAAGAAAGTCTCTCGTCTCGTACAATTCGACTTTCGGCCAGAAAACGCGGGTACCGGTTTTTTCCGAAGATTGAAAGGTAAAGCATTAATTCTGGTTTGCATGATTTAATTACTCTCTGATTGAAAGGTTGCATCCTTATTAATTATAAAAGAGAAAAGGCCACGTGTTTCAAACATGTTTTGAAAAAATCAAACTTTACTTATTTATCAATAATTTCTTTTATATTTAAAAACTTTAGGACAGAAAATCATAAAATTAATAAATTAGCAACCCAGAATTAAAAGCGTATTACAAATTTTGTTATGTATGCAGGCCTCGGACTCACCACACTTTTAAGACTATAAGACACTTTTTCTGAGCGATGAAACTATTTTGCTACTATTTCGAAAAAAATAACACTTAACCCCTATTTTTTCACAATTGACTGTCAATGCTATTATTTTCTTACTTTCTTTTTAAAAATATTTTCGAACTTCTTCGCAGCAAATCTCAACATACTAGAAAATGGTCTGAATGGCTGATTTGGCGTCGGCGTCCACAAATTGCGTAAATTTTTTTTCTGAAATTTTATAAAGGGGCACAAGTTTTAAGCCCAACCCCCATATCTTATGTAATTTTTTATGAACACATTAACAAACAGTTACATTTTCAACCAAAAAAGATTAAATTTGTACAAAAAAAGATGAATTTTCAACAAATTACATAAATTTTTAACTTAAAAGTTCAAACAATAGAAGTAATGTTAGTCCAAATTTTATTTTATAATGTTTTGGTTTCTTTTAATTTTTGACTTCTAAAATCTTGAACTAAATAGTTTAATTTTTAAACTAGAAAGGATCATTTCTTAACCAAAAATAGAGTAGTTAAATTTTCACATAAGAAAATTAATTTATATTTAAAAAAAGAACGAAGTTTATACTAAACAATTTAATGTTTACGAAATAACTGAACTTTCTACCCAAATTCTTAAATTTTTAAGTCAAAAAGGCTAATTTTCCATAAAACAGTTTATTTTTCAACGCAAGAATATAAACTTCTAGCAAATTACATAAATTTTCAAAAAATTATGTACATTTTCAACTGAACAGTTTGATCAATGAATGTGATGTTATTTTAAATTTAATTTAGAAAATTTTCAATCAGCAAATTTTTTTGCTTTTAAAAATTTGTAGCTAAATAGTTAAATTTTTGAACTAAAAATAATCCATTTTTTGACCCAATAATGGCTTATTTTAATTTTCATTCAAAATAATTAATTTTTAATTTAAAAACAAGTTATCTATAAAAACAATTCAATTTTGTACCCAATAGCTAAATTTTCTACCAAATTCTTGAATCTTCAAGCCGAAAAATCAAATTTTCCACAAAGCAGTTGAATTTTTAACCCGAAAATATAAATTTCCAACATATTTTATAAATTTTCAACAAATTACGTAAATTTTTAACTAGACAGTTTGAACAATGGATTTGATATTAGTCCCGATTTCATTTGAATATTTTTAAGTATATATGTCTTTTTTTTCTTCAAATTTTTTACAATATAGTTGAATTTTCCAACTAAAAATATCAATTCTTACCCAAAAATAAAGTAGTTGCATTTTCGCTTAGGAGAATTGATTTTGAATAAAAAAATTAACTTTCTACAAAACAGTATAATTTTGCACGAAATAGCTGATTTTTCTACCAAAATGTGGGGTTTTCAAACCAAAAAGACGAATTTTCACCAAAATAGTTGAAGTTTCAACCCGAGAATATGATAAAACAAAAAAATAATTTTTAACCAATCAGTTGAGTTTTCAATTAAATAAATAAAGTTCCACTTTATAAAAAATAAATAAATTTTTATCTAAATGAAATAAATTTTTGACTAAAATAATAAATTTTCAACCAACTAATTGAACTATCAAGAAGTAGTTCAACTTTCAACCTATGAGTTGAATTTTCAAAATAAAAAGATAAATATTGAATGAAAAATGTAATACGTGATATTACAACAAAAAATCATTATAATCTTAAATAAAAAACAGTTGGATTCAAACAACAAGAACGAATTTTTAACGAAATACTTGCATTCTTAAACGAAACAGATTAATTTCTAACCTAGCAGTTGAGTTTTATCTAAGAAAGATTTTACAGTCAATAAAAAAAAACGTAAGATACTAATATTTAACCAAACAATTGCATTCTTAACAAAGAAAAGGTGAAACTCCAACTGAAAGAGATGAATTTTGCCACCAAAAAGATTAATTTTTAACACAATAGTTCAATTTTATGGCACAAAAAGTGTTGATAAAAAAAGAAATTTTAATCAAGTTGTAGAATTTTCAAGGAAAAAAGATGAATTTTAAACAAAACAGTCGAATTTTCAGCTAAGAAGTATAACTTTTTAACAAAACTGTTAAATTTTTAATCAAATTATTTAATTTCGAACTGAATAATGAAATTTTAGCCAAAAAAAGTTCTTGACATAAATTTAATAGCTAGACTATTTATTGCATTCTATTCATTCAGTTTTCATTTAATTGGAGAAATAAAAATAAGAGTGAAGTAGGGCAAAAACTGTAAACACATGCGATAAATGAATAAGATTTTTTTGTAATTTATAGACTGAAGAAAAGCATTTAAATTAAAATTCATGTTCCTTTTTAATACTTTAAAAATATTGGTTTAGAAAACTGGAAATTTTTATTAAAAATAACAAAGTTTATTTTCCATTGCACACTTTTTGATTTTGGACATCACGTTTTAATTCGTTCTACACATAAAATTAATACTTGAACAACTTTATGATGCTATTTTGACACCATTTTTACAAATTTGTGAAATTTACACTATTTTTTATCTCTAGAGTGAGTCCGAGGGCCGTACATGTGTAATTTACCATTTTTTCACAAACTTGTTAGTAAAGAAGTACGCGTACCGGTTCTCCACGGAAGTCGAATTGGACAATAGCAAGAAGTACGCGTACGATAATTAAGTATTTGAATATAAATTTTCCATCTTTAAGAATCTAGTTTAAAATTTTTCTGATTTCAAATACCAAAATCATAACAATGGAAATTGAAATATGAATATAAAGTGCACGCGTACTTCTTTCCAAACCAAAACTTGTTCTTTGTACTTTTTCCACATTTATGCACAGAGCATACAAAACTAAAGGTCAAACCATCAACAACTGTAATTTGGTGGTTGTGAATTCTCTTTTGTTAAAGCTCGGTAGGCTTTAACAAAAATATTCTTTTCTACACTTTTCTACATTATGTTCAATTCTTTATTATATTAAACTATAAAAACAAATTTTATTTTTCATGATTATTTTAATATTTGTTTTCTTTTTGGCGCTTATCTTTATTCGCAGCTACCTTGAAAAATGTATCATTTCAATAAATGTTTACTATTACAATTCATAATATGCATTGATATTGATACACACGTATTTTCATTTTCTTGCTTTTATTATTAAGAAAAGAGCGCATCTTAACATAAGAAATCAAGAGAAAATTGTTAGACCTAATTTACGCAAAAAATTGGTTTAAAAACATTTAGTTGCATCTTGTTTAGGTTCTTCAAAAACTAAATTTGCTTGTTTTAAATAATATTTTCCACAATTTGGACAATAAAAAAATTTGAACAATACGCGTATTAGCGAAAAGTGGTTTTAAGCAAATTTTTAGATATAATTTAGGCGTAAAATTTATTTACTTAAAATTTTCTTGTATCTGGTGTTGTTTTTTCAATTATCTAATTTTTTTATTTTTAATTTATTTTTATGATGAAATCAATTACAAATTATTAGATCTTTATTACATGAACAACTTTCGTTTATTCATTTTGTCGTACCTTGTGTCGCTTTTACAAAAAATTTGTAGATCTTTTTTAGATGAACAATTATTTTTCATTTATTTTTTCCTGTCTTACATAGTTTAATCGCAAAATGAAATTTTGGATTTGTTTTTTTTTGGAGGGGGGGGGTGCTTAAAACCAGAACCGTTGGTGAAAAAATGCTGGTTAACGTACCCGATTTTTCTTTTTTGTCTCAAAACGTGGAGATTTAAAAAATCCACTATAGTCAATTTTTACATAAAACTAGTACCTTCTTATCATGATGAAAATGTAAAAATAGGTAAAGAAAGACTTTGTTAGGTAAACTTAAGGGTAGGCCGAGGGGTGGACTGACCTATTATGGCTTCTCTGACATTGCTACTTCATCGAAATGAAGAATATTTAAAACTGGTATAGACTAGTCTCTAATACAAAAAAAATTTATTCACACAGATAATTATTATATTTTCCTTAAAGCACTCTTCTTCAGTTCACTAGAAGGGATTTCATCCTTTCAAACTCAATTTAATTCTTTTATAGAAAATCTTTTTTTATCAAGATGTTTCTGGATAAGGTTTTTTTCTAAGTTTTTATTTTCTAACATTAAAAATACAAACAATTTAAAAATGTATTATATGAGAATTCAAAAAATACTTGAAACAATTATTCATAATTAATAATTTCAAATTGAAAGCAAATGGCATTTTTTTAATATACTACTGAACGATTTTGAATTCAAAACGTTCTAAATCAAATAAGTATAGACGAGTAAAATTTTGGAAAAATTTTAACCAGAAGCTCTCGAAATTGAAAAATTTCAGACTAGAATTTGAAAAATAGGCCAATTTTCGAAACGTTCAAAATTAAATATCAGATGAGTATTAAAAAATTGAATTATTTGTAATTAAAAGCAATCAATACTAATTAATTTACAATTAAAAATATTGAATTTAAATAACATTTTATTCAAAATAATGAAAATTCGACGGTTGCGAATTTAAAAGTAAATTACATTTTTTTAAAGTCAATATTTTTTAAATTCTGAACTTTTGAATTTTTATTACATAAAAGAATTATAAGTGTCTATTGAAATTGATTAGAAAAATTTTTCTATGATTAAAAATTAAATTTTTTGCCATTTCACCATGCAAAGTGGAAAATATTTTAATTTCATTGCTTCAAAATCGAATTATCCTAAAAAAACCTTTAAAGATATGTAATTTGATAATAGAAATGTTAAAAAGAGCAAAATGTTTACAACAAAGCATTAAACATTAAACGAATCCAACTTTGATTAAAAATTGAAAAAATAGTAATCACAAGAAATTGTTATAATAAAGCTTTTTTATACTCAAGCAATTGAAATTTACATTACTATTTAAAGTAAATTTAAATCGTGTAAAAAAATAAAAAAATTTGAATTTATGATTAAGATAAAAAGATTTCAATTTTAATTGCAAAATTAAAACTTATGAAAGGAAAAGATTGAAATTTCAGCGTTCAACATGAAAAACCAGAACTCTAAAATTGCAGCTATTCAAAATTTAAAAAATTATTTAATTTGGATAGCTTCATTTTAATCTATTTCGAATTTAAAGAACTAAATTTTTAACTTTTCAATTTTAAATCGTGTAACTTTTAAACCATCATTTAGAATAAGCATTTTTTTTAATATTCTTAATAAAATATTTTTTTAATTCTTATCGACTCATTTTTGAAAAATCTTCAAGTAAAAGTCGTACAATTTTAAGATATTTTATTAAAGAAATGAAATTAATAATTACAAAATAGAATTCAAAACAATATTGTTGTTTATGATTTTAATGTTTAATTTTGCACAGTTTCAAGCCTTTTAATTTGAAATTGTTATTTTTAGAGTTAAGTTAAAAATTTTATTAATTTTCGAACATTCAAGAAAAGAGCTATAAAGTGTGCAACTATTAAGCCTTTTAATTTGATAGTCTACGATTTCGAAGAAAATTAAAAAAAAAACAATTTATTGTTTCAAAATTTAAATCAAGCCATTTTGAATATTTCAGTATAAAATTATTTATTTAAAAGCTGACTATTAAGGCTTCCAATATAAAAATTTTCCATTTTGAAAGACTTAATAGTGAAATGTTAAAATTTTTATGACATTTTTAATATTGCTTTTTTAAATTAGGCAGGTGCTTCACTTCAAGTTTCAGAATCTCTTGGGGATATAATAATTGAAAAAATATTTTTATTATAAAAATTCATTAAATTTCATTATTAAAAATGTGAAGAAATTACATATGTTGACTTTTAGAGAAAATTAGGCGATACATTTTTATTCGATTAGCAGAAAACAAACTTTCTGAAAGTATTACGAGGAGATTTTAACAAAAAAAAGCCTTCACTTATATTTCTGCCAATTGTTTCTTGTATTTATATTTCCATAAAAAAGATATCGTGTGCGTTTTATGCGGGTTAAATAACTTCTGTGCACGAAAAATTTTGTTTAAAAAATAAAATGTTCTAATTTTTCTAATTTTTCTAAAAAATACCTCTTGCTTTCTTGCTAACAGAATGCTTTTTTTATATCAGCAGAAACTTTTTAAAAATATTGGTAAAAATGCAAAAGTAGCGTTTTCCAAAAAATGTTTTTTTAATGTTTTTAAGATTTTAAGAAAAATGTAAATGAAGACTTTCTGGAAAACCACACCTGTTAACTTTTTCCTATATTTTTTTTTGCAGCTTCTGCTTATATAAGGAAGATGCACTAGGAGCTTTATTCGTGTTAAACCATTTTTGAAGCCGGGAAAATTTTTCTTCCTTAAAATATAATTTTGGCATTCTTCTCGTAAACGATGTAAGATATTGTAGAAGAGCAAGATGTATTTTTCATAGGACCTCCTTCGACGTACAACCTTTCATCTTGATACTTTTTCGTATATGTCGCTGTTCTCGAGAAAAATTTAAAAATTCTATTTTACAGGGTGTCCAGCTATGCTCAGGAACAAAATTCAAGGTATTTTCCAGGTTTTGCGGGTCAAAAAATTAAGCTTTTTCAGGTCTCTTTTCTTACACCAAATAATGAAATAACCGTTTGCTATACATGTAAAAAATGAGCCAATTAATTTTTTATTAGACAACGATTTCCGAAGAAAGTAGAGCCATACATGAACAAATTCTCCATATTTTTCGAACGCAAGTTTTTTTCATGAAATCTTTGGGAATATTTTTTATTTTTTGTAAAGTCTTTAAAATCATTTATATTTTTGAAATGTTTTGAAATCTTTTGAAGAATTTGAAATCTTGTGAAATTTCTGTGAAATCTTTGAAAAATCTTTGGGAATTTTAGAAAATTTTCGCAAAATCTTTGAAATCCTTAAAATCATTGAATTTTTTGCAAAATTTTGAAAAATCTCTATCAGATCTTTAGGATATTTGAAAAATATTTCATTGATCTTTGGAATGTATTCAAATCTTTGAAATCTGGTGTACTGCATCCTGTTTGAAATCTTGCAAACCTTTTGAAATCATTATGAATACTCTGAAGTATTTGAGGAACCTTTTGTAGTTGTTTGAAATCACAAAAAGATTTGAAATCTTTGTGTAATCTTTTAAAATCTTTTAAAGGGTTAGAAATTGTTCAAGATCTTTGAAATTTTTGAAACCTTTGAAGTCTAATGTTCTGTGCCCTTGTTGGAATCTTTGAAATTCTTGACATCTTTCGAAATCCTTATGAATTAAAAAAAATATTTGTGAAATATTTTTTAAAATCTTTTTTTTTGTTTGAAATCATTGGAACTACCAAAAATGTTTTCAAATCTTCTTAGAAAAATTTTAAACCATTTAAAGTCTTTGAAATCTGAAGTACTGTCCTCTTTTGCCAACCGTTCAAATTCTTTTAATCTTTTGAATTCCCTACGAATTTTTTTGGGAAAGCCTTTTGGAATCTTTTGTATTCTTTTTAAACCATTGGAATATTTAAACTTTTTGTGAAATCTTTTGAAATTTTCCAAAAGTTTTTAAATTGTTTAAAATCTTTAAAATATTTTTAAATCTTCAAAATCTGGTGTATTGTACACTTCTTGAAATCTTCCTGAAATCTTTTGTATTTATTTAAAATCATTAAAACATTCCAAATCATTTTAGAATATTTTTAAATCTCCTAAAAAATTTGAAAGCCTTATGAAATCTTTAAAATATTTGTGAAATCTGCCTTTAATGTTTGAAGTGTTTTTTAAACTTTAAAATCTGATATACTTCTTGAAATCTTTAAAATTGTTGAAAATCTTTCTAAAATCTTTTGTATTTATTTGAAATCATTGAAACATTTTAAATCTTTTAAAAAATTTTGAAAGCTTTATGAAATCTTTGAAATATTTGTGAAATCACCCTTTAATTTTAAAGTGTTTTTGAAACTTTAAAATTTCTGTTCTTGTTAATATCTTAAAAATTCTTAATTTTTTTTAAAAATAACTATAAATTCTTTGAAATATTTGCAAAATTTTTTGAAATCTTTTATATTCGTTTGCAACCACTTGAATATTTACAAACTTTGTGAAATCTTTTAAAATCTTCTAAAAATATCTGAAATCGTTGAAAATCTTTGAAATCTGGAGTGCTGCACCCTTTTTAAAATCTTTCTAATTGTTTAATATTTTGAAATCCTTACGAATTCTTTGTAAAATCTTTTGTATTTTTTTGAAATGACTAAAATATTTAAAATCTTTGTTAAATCTTTTGAAATCTTTGAAAAAATTTAAAATCCTTCAAAATCTTTAAAATTTTTTGAAATCTTTGAAATTTGATGAATTTTACCCTTCATGAAATCTTTGAAATTTTTTTAATCTTTCTGAATTTTTTGTATTAATTTGAAATCCTTAAACATTAAAAATCTTTTTGAAATCTTTTCCAATCTTCTAAAAAAAATTGGAAAGCTTAATGAAATCTTTGAAATATTTGTGAAATTTTCCTTTAATCTTTAAAGTGTTTTTAAAACATTAAAATCTGGGGTCCTCTTCAAAATTTTAAAAATTCACAAAATCTTTCGAAATCCTTATGAATTCTTTAAAATATTTGCGGAATCTTTTTAAAATGTTTCGTATTTGTTTGAAAATGATGGGATATTTAAAAACTTTGTAAAATCTTTTGAAATCTTCTAAAAAACATTTGAAATCGTTTAAAATATTTGAAATGTTTTGTTATCTTAAAATGTTTAGAAAATTTTTGTGGAATCGTTTAAATCTAGTGAACACGCCTTTTTTTTAATCTTTGCAGTCTTTGAAATCTTGCAATCATTGAATTATCTGAAATGCTTTTCAAATCTTTAAAAATGTTTTAAAACCTTTTAAAAAGTTTCGAAATCCGTGATATCTTCATGAAATGTTCAAAATCCTTTTAAATATTTTGAAATCTTTTGAAATCCTTACAAATATTTTGTAAACTTTTGAAATCTTTTGTATACTCAAAAACCGAGTAGTCAACACCTAAAACATCCAATGTGTGGCTATAACTTATTCTAATTCTGAAATTGAATTAACATCGAGATTTTTAACTAATAATTTTTATAATTTGTAACGTAAATATCACAAAAATGTATATTTCAACATTTTTTACTAGCAGAGGAAAAATTAAAAACCTATATAATTAATTACAATATTAAAGTATATTTATTGCAATCCATAAAACAATTTGTACACTCTACTAAAAGTGCCTTGAAATCTCTCTATTTATTCCGTAATGAACAAAAGTTAAATTATATCTTGATAAATAAAAAACTTTTTAGTAGCAAGATTACTTATAAATGAGATGTTTCTTCTATAATAGAATGAAAGATTTAAATTACTTTTCGTGTTTAAAAAAACAACTGTTTTAAAAGTAATAGAAATCAAATTCAAGGTTTTGGTAAAATATACAAAGAGATTTCCAGGATTCTAAGCTTTTAAAGGTCACTGGACACCCTGATTTTATGAAAAAATACTCTCCATCGGGCCACAAAAGTTATTTATACCGCTTAAAACTCACGAGATGTCTTCCTTACGAAAGTACAAATTTAACCAAAAATTGGCGAAAAATATGAGGTTTGCTTTTTTTGAGAAAATCGACTTCTAATATTTTCATACAAACGATAATCATCATAATTAGGTCAAGCGTTATAAAGGTTTAGAAATGAAATTCTTTTTTTAGACAAAGCACAAAATTTAAATTCGCATAACTTTGTATACTAACAAACTGTCACATTGAAATGACAGAAAATATTCAATGTAGACAAAGTGAATGAATTAATTCGAAAATCATCATGCCTGATTGTGTTATTCTGACAATTTGAAGATCCATAGTTACGTTATAAACTTTGGAAAAGTGTCCCTAGCAGATGTTCTTGCTTATCGTTTGCAGGGAGATGGAGCTCGAGGAATACGGCCGAAAGGAAGTGTCCCTGTCATTGAGGGACATTTTGCCCATAAATCCGAAGAATTACGACAAGCACAGGGCACCAAAGTTCCTGGGACAACCAACCATGGTTTACTTTCACGTCACTGTCCTCAGCATCGACTCAATTAATGAGGAATCCATGGTAATAAAAATTTCATTTTGTTACACCCTCCAAAAAAACACGCGCGCGATTATGGTATATTTTTATATATTACATATTGTACCAAAAGAAGCTAAATTATTCAAAATACGTATTTTTGAACATTAAGCACTTTACTTATAATTTCTAATACTTAAAATATGACAATGTATAAAAAATGGCTACTAACGGTTCACTGGCCACCAGGGTTGGGTAATGACAAGTCGGAAACGGTTTTCTACGTAACGCATCGAAAACCCATATATTTTACGTAGTTTTTTACACGCAAGACGTAATGTACGTCAAATACATGTCGCAAACTTACTTTTGTGTAAATAACGAACCTAATTGGCTATTTATAACGTAAAAGTGTTACTATAGGCTTTTGTTATTGAATTTTTCTAATTTATAGAAGAAATTGAACACGTACGAATCATCGAAAATGGCCAGGGTTGTGATTAGTAATTACACAGCAGTTTATAAAATAATAGTTTTAAAGGAAGATTTTCTCGGGAACTGATCGAAAGAAATAAAAACTTTATAATAATTGATTAATCGATTTCTTCAAATGAGGATCTCGTTCAAGAATCTTTTTTGAAAAAAGGAGATTCTCAATTGTCAATCGACATATGAGATTTTCAAACCTCTCAAGTTGTAATCACCTTTGCTCAGTTATTAACGAGTTTCGTTTTGTTTCTCCAGTGTCACAAGCAGAATAATTTTTTAATCGATAATTTTATCTATTCTTTGATTTTTGATTATATATTTCAATCCTTCTGGACTCTATAAAGATGTTCCTTTGCTGTCTCCACCTCGGAATGAGGCATTTCTGAAAATGTTTTTCAAATCGAAGAAAATGTTCTTATCGTTCACTGTAACTTGTTTTTAAAAGAAAATTTATAGCAAATTTTAGAAAAAAATATTTTAGATCCAAATTGTTTATTTAACAAGTTATTCAGACTTTTGTGTCTTAACTTTCAGCGCAAGAAAAAGTTGCAATTCTTATTTAATCTCAATAATCTAGGGCTGATTTTATTCTTTGATAGATTCTCCAAAAATGTGTTCCATGCAATTTAAAAAAAAAATGTACTGAAGGAAATTTTTTTCACAAAAACAATATTTTAAAAAATCACTGAGAAGTTTTTTTTTTAATTCTACTACTATAAATATAATGAATAGTTGTACTAAGATATCATGGAACAAGATTTTTAACTCACATTTGATAATTGAACATACACATAATTTAAATAGAAATGATAATATGTTTATAAAAGAAGCTTCAGATTTCTAATTGAAAAACAATTTTTAATGTATTTGATTATACATTATTTTAACTTAAAAAAAAAAAATGTATTAAAATGGCTCTTTCATGTCATATGATTTCAGACATGTAAAATAGATGACGTCGAAAACCCAAGACGTAAAATACGTAGTTTTCGACGTGTCAAAAACCATGTAAGTTACGTGACGTATGTTACGGATCTAATTCTGATGGCCAAAAACCCTATAAAAAATACAAATAAATATTTGCTTATGGGCTTCCCGGATTTCTTCCTGAATATTAAAGTTAGAGTGGTTTGTATAAAACGGGGTGAAACTATAGCGTTAGGTGAATGAAGCTTATGGTAAGCATAATTTTCGAAAATTTTAAAAATCTGCTTGGGTTAAAGTAATCCAGTTCTAATCTGGTGTAATACACTTATAATCCAGCGTAATTTATCTATAACACAGGGCGATATACTTAAAATCCAATAATTTCGAAGTGATTTAGGTGATCCAAAATGGATTATTTAAGTTAAAATTTAGGTATGTTATCAAAAATTCGCCTTTTTCGATCAAAAATTAATCCTATTTATAGAAAATTTGTATTTTTGGTTGAAAATTCAACTATGTTATAAAACATTAATCTTATTAGAAGAACAATTAACGATATTTCTAAAAATAAGTTTTTTTTTGGTTTTAAAATTAATTTTTTTAACTGAAAATTTAATTATGCTCTTCACTTTTCAGTTAATAAATTATCCTTTTTAGTTCAAAATTCAACTGTTTGGCTGAAAATTCAGGTATTTTGTCAAACATTTGTCTTTTGGTGAAAATTAATGTACTTATTTCAAAACTTAATTATTTTGTTTAAAATTCAACTATTTTCTTAGAGTTAGTTTTTTGGTCAAAAATTCAGCTGCATTGTTGAAAATTCGTCAATATAAATTGAAAATTTATCTTTTATGGTAAAAAAGTCATCTTTCTTGTTTCTTATTTTTGTGAAAAATTCATGTAATTTTTAAAAATTCGTCCTTTTAGTAGAAAATTAATATTTTTGCTTGGCAATTTATATTTTTCGTTGAGAATTTAACTATTTTAGTGAACAATTCAACATATTTATTAAAAATTCCCTTCTTTTCCTTAAATTTTTCAAAGTGAAAATTTAAATATTCACTTTACATTTGACAATTTGTCTTTTTTAGTTCAAAATTCAACCATTATGTTAGCAATCAATTTTTTTTGTAAAAGATTTGTCTTTTTTGTTTGAAAATTATTCTTCTCGCTTAAAAATTTATATTTTTTGTTTAAAATTAAACGATTTTGGTAGAAAATAATTTTTTTAAAATGAAAATGTAACTATTCCATTTTTAAATTTGACAATGGTTAAATTAAGGCGATGGTTGAATTAATATTTTGTTTAATTTTAAATGAAACTATTTAGTTGAAAACAATATACAATTAATCTTCTTCCTTCAAAAACATTTTTTTCTTGTTTAAAACTTCAACTTCTTAGTTGAAAGTCAAACAAGTTTGTTGAAAATTCATTTTTTTTTTTTTTGGTTGAAAGTGCATAGTTAAAAATTGATCTACTTGATCAAAAATTCAGCTACATTGCTAAAAATTTTTTTTCAACTAAATTTTTTAGATTGAAAAAAAATATTTCATTTTAAGTTGAAAATGTATGTTTTTTACTTGTGAATTAATTTGTTCTGCTAAAAATTAATATGCCTTTGCTGAAAATAAATGTTTTTAATTAAAAATTAATTTTTGTTGTTGAAAATCAAACTATTTCGTTCAAACTTAATTTAATCTGTTGAAAATTAAAGAATTTTGTTAAAAAATTAGTGTTTTGGATTTAACTATTTTGTTGGAAAAATTTCTTTTAATTCAATTTTTCTTTTCTATTTAAAAATTATATCTTTTTTTTTAATGTACACTATTGCATTTTAGTTGAAAATTCATCTCTTTGGTTGAAAATTAAACTATTTGGTGAAAATTCGTTGTTCTTAAAATTTAATTTTGAACTGAAAATTTAAGTATTTAATTTTTGATACAAAATTGATCCTTTTTGGGCAAATTTCAAATATTTTGTTGAAATTTCATCTTTTTAAAATAAAAAATTCAACTACTTTCTCAAAATATGTATGTACTTGGTTAAAAATTCATCTTTTGCGATACAGAATTTATGTTTTTGGTTAATAATGAATGTTTTTTGGTAAAAATTCAGCTTCTTGGTTAGATTTTATATATTTTATTGGGAGTTGAACAATTTCATTAAAAAAATCCGTTTTGGTTGAAAATTCGCAGTGTCTATAAGTAGATAACCCGAGCCATCGGACAACCTCTGATTGGTCGAGGGGCGTGGCCTTAAATGAGGGGTGCGTGTAGGGAAGGAGGTGTGGCCTCTTATGATTGGCTGAGTAGAGCGTCCTGAATAAAAGACTTCGACAATTAGGGGCGTGGTCTAATTAAAAAATGTCGGTAATTAGGGGTGTGGCTTAATTACAAAATTGCGATTATCCTAATTGATAGAATGAGTGATTCCTAGCTAGAAAAGGGAAGGGGCCCACCCCCTTCCATCGAATAAATGTTTTAAAGTTAGAAAAAAGGAAGAGAGCCCTACCCCCTCCCATTCATAACCTGTGATGTTTCATATATGGACATGTCTCGCCTCGGAAAAGAGAGGGGGCTGCACCCCCTCTTTGTTAGTCTAAGAGTGGAGGACGAGTTGGAAAATGAGAAAACTAATTATAACACAAATTAATTATCCTAATCTTATTTTCTATCAAGGTTGTAAATGGTGTATTTAAATATCAACAAAGCTACAACTATTCAAAAGGTATGTGTAAT